>QEPC01008772.1:2123396-2139329 GCA_003113815.1 Sphenodon punctatus | reverse complement strand
CCCCCCCCCCCCCGCCTCCCCCATGTGCAGGGGGTGGCATGTGAATGCCACGGCAGGTGCACACGGCAGGTGCACGGGATGGGTGGGCGCCTGTAGGAATGGCGCCTGCGGTGGGTGGGGGTGCGTACACGCTCTCGTGCTCCACCCGCCTCCACTCATCGCCCTCGCACGTAGCAACAGGCTCCAATGCTGGTTGCTCTCTGCGTGGAGATGGGGGTGTGCCTGTTCCCGTGGGCGTACCCACCTCAGGCACACATCCATCCCGCCACCCACCACAGCCAGTTTGAAAAGGGCCTAAGGAAAAATAAATAAATGTCCAAGCCCATAGTGTGGAATTCATGCACAAATCACTGTGATCAGATGTGGTGAAGGGGAACTTTATCTTTATTGAACATTTTTTTCAAGAATTGTTTAAACCTGAGAAATCCAAATAAAAGTATTGACTATGTTAGCATTTTCTATTTAGATGACTATCTAACATAGCAGCCATTAAGCAAAATTATAGTTACTGAAAATCATTGCTTTCTAGCTTGACATTTGAGTTTCTCCTTAATCACTGGATTGGAAGACCTATTAAGACAAGGAAGTCTTTTCTCAGAATGTGGCCTTACAATCTAGCCATGTCTGACTGTGAGGCATAAGCTTTATTTTTTTTTAAGGATCCATAAAAATCCCCTGAAAAGCAACTTTATGGATTGTTCTTAAGGGGAATTTTTAGTGACTGGCGACTACTGTGCAATAAAACAAGATTAAGTTTTCAATTTTTCTTAATGAAAAAAGGCCAGATTCCAATTTAGGCCATTATTATGATGGATGTTTGTTCATGTCTCCAAAACTGTGTGTTTCTTATTTAGCAACTACATAGCTCACAAAATGTGGTGACAGATGCATACAATCAAGGTTTTTTTTAAAAAAAACCAACCCATACAATAAGATCACAACACAACTTAAAAAAGGAGTGCAGCATTTTCTAAGAATTCAAAACAGAACCATCTGTCCTTTTGTTACAAAGCATACTTGTGTGTAATTATGTACACATCTAGTTCATTTCTAAATTAAAATTGATTTAGCATAGTATAAAAATAGTTTTTCTAGTAATGCAGCAAGCCCTCAGGATTACTGACATGTAGAAATAACTTCTCATTGCCTTCGTGCATTCATTATTTTCTTATTTGGCTTTGTGCTAAGAGTGTTGGTATAGGATTTTGCAGCTTCCCAATTTATTGTATTTAATTGATAAGTCATTAGATAATACTCAGCACATTCAATCATTTTTTTCTATTTCAGTTCAGCTATACGACACTTGTTTTATTAATAGGAACAGACTTTGTGCATCATTTTGTTTTTATCCTTTCCCTGTTTGAAGGAAAAAATTGCATTTACATGTCCAGTTTCTTTTGGAAGTTGATGAAAGTCAGCCACCAAAGTGTCATTTTTTGCACTGGAAAAGATACCTCAAAATGCTTGAGTAACTTCTAAGGCTCCTAAGTCATTTAGGTCCTTTAGAAAGATTTACCCATTATACTGTCTTACTTCCCTGGGGACTTCTACTTGCCGTGATGGGAAGGCTTGAACAGCTGGAAGGGTCAGCCAGGCCGAAGTACAGAACAGAGAAAAGCAATAGATTTAGCTATTCTACTAATGTGTAGTTACTGTTTGAAAAATTTAGAAGACATCCACTACTGAAAGCCTTATGCATAAGATGTGATGGCCCCTTGTTTAGATACAATGCCCTGGTCAAAAACCTCCCTTCCTTTTACTTAGCTCTGAAATCGATGGAATTTCCGTCATTGGGATATCTCTGGATTAGAGCTCGAAACAAATACCCTCCAAATCTAGTTTTTCATCAAATATGCACTACCCAATTTGCCTAATGACTCCATCCTCATGATGAGTTAGCAGTTGCTCTGGTAGCTCTCCTAGTAGAGCTTGGGAAAGGAACTGGTAAGGTTGGAGGCTTAAGGGTCATATTGTCAAAGAAACTGCATGGAAACGGCAGACTTCACCAACCAGAGAGGCAGGGTAAAGTCCTTCTGTCTTTAATAATGGAATAGCTCCTACTTTCACAACTCAGGTTGCATCCTACATCCATTAGGGTCAATAGGAGCTGAAAGGTTTTTTGTTTTTTGTTTAAGAAAGGCAACTAGAAGAAAACAAGGCAGGCTAGAACCCATGATGACACCTGCCACAGCAAGCACAAAGCTTAGCCACACAACTCTCCAATCGGTAGTATCCTTACTATAGCTTGTGTAGCTTACTGGGCAGTATATAGAGTCTTTCCCTGGCTGGCTGTCAGGCACTCTCCTCCTAACTGTTTCTCCTATAGCTCTACTGGTAGACTAGGGCACAGGAGACTGATAGGTCAAGAGTTCAAGTCACAAATGTGTAGTAAACTGAAGATGTGATTTATCGCATTTATATATTTACTTTGGGAAACGATAATATCAAGTTTGCCTTCTGTGTGGTTGATTCTCTGATATTTTCATTCAGTTCCTTTGCCTTTATAGGAGCATTGAACCTCCAAACTTTCAATTTCCTTGCCAAAGCTCTACCAGGAGAACTACCAGAGCATTTGTTAGCCGTGTTTATCTACTTCGGTCATGAGGAGGGGCACTGTATCTTGGTTGTGTAAAGAGTTCACAGTTAGTACCTTGTAAGGGCCCTTCTGGTGTGGCTCAGCTGCTCTGCTTTGGGACAGATCTACGCAAATCTATCAATGTTTCCTTTCTAGTTGCCACTCTCTTGTCTGGAGAGGGTTTTGTTTACTAATCCTTCAGGTTTTCAAAGAATCTGTGGTTACAGAAAATGTCTGCATGTTTAATCTCAATGATGAGAATTATTAGTGATAACATAAAAATGATTATAATCGAAAAGGCAAATATTATTTGTCACGAATAGTGTTTGTTGCTATCACCTAACAAGTACATATAAAGTCCCTTGAAAATGAGGCTAATGCTGAGATTGGCAAATGTTGATGTCATTCAGCTTTGCTCTTTTAATAAAAGTTCATTGTAATAAAGCCAGCCAGGGTATGTCATGTGCCACTTAGGCATAGCGTCGCCCTGTGAAGACAATGGATGGTATCCAAAATCTTTCTGAAACAGATGTTTACTCGAATATACACATTTATTCATTATTATGCAGCACTGAACTTTGACAGCTTGAGTGCGGTGTTAATATCATTCTGCCTTCTGTAGTACTTATTTTTCCCAGTGTATAAGCTCCCTCAGAATAACTTAAAAGCTCATTTCAATCAAACTCTGAATATTAATTTGACACTGGCTGTAGGAACTGGTAACCGTGTAGGCTTAGTCATAAGCATTGAAGTGTAACTTGCATCTTTAGTAGAGATGAAGACTATCACAGCACAGTGGTGCGATAGAATAGAAGAGCAAAATTGCCATGTTTTATTATGTACTTGACAAGACCTTTTAGTTGGTTCTGTAGGACTATACTAGTCTCTTCAAACAGGCTTCCCCAACTTGCGTGTTCTGCATATTTTTCTTATTAATAACGATTAGTTGAATACCAAACATTAAGCATCCTTTTGGAAGCAAGCTATATAGAACTATAGTACCTCCTCCTTTGAACTGAGATTGCGTAGTTTATTGTATGCTCAATAATAATTACGCAAGCTGATAAAATGGATTTAACCCTTTTCATGTAAATCCTTTCTATTTATGTCTAAACATTGTGCATTTGAGTATGTGTTGCCAGTGAGAAGTTACTTTTGACATAACCATTCATTGTCATTTTAGTATATTTCATGAATGTTCAATTTATTTCTTCTAACTAATCTTTTACTTCTGTCTGGGAGTGGCTTCATTGTATATAGTAGGAAAGTGTTTTAGGATTAATTTGTGTCATACAGTGCACATTATTCATCCTGAGACTCAGAAAATAGTGATCATTTAAAATAGATTTTCCTCACCCATAAGCACAAATAGTATGGTCACTTTTGTGTTGCTTAGTACAGTTTAAAATGACACTGGTCTGAACGTTGTTATTGGTCCTCATCTTCGATGTATTAACCTTTTTGGTTAATAGTCACATTTCTGAAAACAAGAATTACTAAGTCGGTTAGAAAGCCTGAATATTTTGTTCAGTACTTTATGGCAGGTATAATATGTAGCAGAGGGTTTTTCGGACATGACGCTAACCCTGGTTCAATCACATTTTAACCACATTTCTTAGATATGTTGCAGGGCTGTATTGGTGCCCTATGCATAAGAAATGTTCAAGTGTGGTTAAACTGGAGTTAGTGTCATGTCTGAAAACACCCATAGATGGGGAACATTTTCCATCTCATGGGCTACTTTGAAAATCCATACAAGTTCCAAGGGTTGAATAGGAGTTGGAAGGTAAAACACTTAAGTGTTCAGGCTGAGGGGCTAGATCATGGATCTGTGGCATGAAGCTATCTCTGTTTTTTGAGTGCATGCTTGCATCTCTGCTTGCTTCCCCGTGAACACATTCCTTCAGTGCTCAAAGGTATGGGCTAGAGCTGGGGCCCAGTTAACAAGGGTCAATTAAAAAAACAGCTGAGTGCAGGATTTTGCCCACAGGCTGGAGGTTCCCTACCCCAGTTTATAGGCTGCAATTAAGATTTCAAAGAAATCTTGGAAATCTAGTCTTTCAGTATTAACAGAGAAAAGGTATGGCACAAATCATTCCTTTTAAAAAAAAAATAGTTTTTGTATTATAACAATAAAATAGAAACAAAAACAGTAAAATAAATAAAAACCCAAATATTATAGAATAGATTATTAAACATACATATTATAAACTTCACAGAGGTTGGAGGAAGGGGAAAACGTGACATTTTACATAACCAACTAACATATACATTTAAAGGATACCAAACTACAAACAAATCAACTTACAGACAAAACAGAGGATTCATATCACGCCATATTTCATTATATCGAGCCCGGTTATATCTATTTGTCCATGTACGCTCTTCTATTACAGCAACATGCATGCGTTCTTTTAACCATTCTGAGAATGAAGGTACATTGGGTGTTTTTCATTTCCTTAAAATTAACAATTTAGCAACTAAAAATATTGTTTGTTTAAATGCCGCCCTTCCCAGCCGTTCATAGCTAGCCAGTTTTTCATAGGAGCAGACAATGGAAAAGAGTCCATAATCCCTATATACATAAGCCAGGTGCTGGTACAATGTTAATTGTAAGTATCTTAGGGTATTTTTAAATGAGCAAGGCTGGGGAGGGGGGTCCGAGCAGCCACTTGGTGGAGTCAGTGGGAAGGGATTCTAACGACCGGTTCCCAAAGTGGCTCCTGTGGCAGCTGCCTTGCACTCCTCCTGCCGTGGATCATGGGGGAGGAGGAAACGCACCGGACTGGCCTGTCCTGGGCATGAGCGCTAGAGAACCAGGATCCCCAGTGCTCGCGGCCAGTTCCCGTGACTTGCAAATGCCATCTTCCCCACCCAGAGTACCTACGAGCAGGGGACCTGTCTGCTGAGGTGGGTGGCCGCCACACTTCATATGGACAGGGGATGCATGGGCACCCACAATGCACTTGATTGGCTTACCCCACGTGGCGCGTGCTGGAATTTTTGGCAGTGCTCCATGCGTGGCCATGAGTGGGTGCTGAGTGGCTCATGGGAGCATGCATTGCCCCGCACCATCTTCAGACTGCTGTTTGGATGAATGGCTCCTAGGTGGCCATGTGTGGTAGCATCTTGTTTAAAAACGTTCTTAGAAAATTTTACAGCAGAATGGTAGATAGATATCATGGGGAAAGTAATAGGGTGGTTGAATGTTGTTTTCAAGCATTTCCATTCATTTTCCATGCATTCCGTCTAGTTTCCATCAATTTTCATCCATTCATGTAGTTTTGTTTGCTAGTATAAAATTTTAGCTAACAATATTTTATCATGACTTTTTAATTATTGCACTTTCTCCAATCTTTTTCTATTCTGCTTTCTCTTCAGTTTTACAAGTTTTTATGTCCCATAGCACCTCTTACTATGATGGATAAGTGGCAGCATCACCATTGAAATACCAACAAAATGTGCCAACAATTACCCTGTATTTTAACTTTTGTGGTGTAAAATACATAGAGACTTGGATATGTTGATAATTGCTGACAAGAGTGGCAGGCTAGAATCCATTTGAAGTAAATTGCTGTAGTAAAGCTGTTTTCTGTCATGCTTTCAGGATTTGGGTATGCAAACTGCTATGTTAGCGGATCTGTATGTTAGCTTGATGTAATAGTTAACCTAACTTTTATATATTGTTCCTGTCCACATATAGACCCTTTTTACATGGATACCACTGCGGGCCCGGTGGGTGAGTGAACAAACCCACCACGCACCCATTGGCGGCGAGCAGGGAGACATTCACATGGACACCGCCACGGGGGCTGGCCCTGGCACCCACCAAGTGCCCCACCGAGCACACACCTATACCATACCGTTCACACGGACAGCCAGTACACCGAGCGGAGGGAAAACCACACCAAGCTAAGTGATGTTACAGTATGGCCAAGTGAGGGCAAACGAAGCTGCGGCACACGGCACTGCCCCCACACTGCCAGACTCTGACCGGGAGGGGGAGGAGGGAGCAGGAAGGTCAAGTGATACAAAGAAGCAGCCCCAGCCAAGCCCCGAGACACAGGCTAGACAGCCGGGTGCCACAGAGTGGTTCCTTCGGTCCGCCGGGGGTGCCTTCTTGGAGGTCCCCCGTGTTAAGCGGGGGGCTACAATGGAGAGGGCATTCTCGGTGGCCGGGCCGCGCCTTTGGAACTTCCTCCCGGAGGAGGTTCGCCTGGCCCCAAACCTTTTGACATTTCGGCGAATTTGTAAGACCTGACTGTTCACCTAGGCCTTTGGGGAGGAGGGTTGGGTGGGTTAGGGGTGTTTTCTTATTTATTATTCACCCTTATTTATTATTATTCCAGCCTGTTTTACTGTAATGTTTTTATTTTAATAAAATATATAAATTAGAATAAATATATAAATCGTTTTTATTATGAACTTATTAGCTGCCCCGAGCTGTTCGCAGGAGGGGCGGGATACAAATTAAAAATAAATAAATTAAAAAAAGATGCCCAAATCCAAGGAACCCACCCACAGACCAGTCCACACAAGCACACAGGGAAACCCAGCAGGGAGAGGGACCGGGGGGGCAGAACCGGGACGGGGTGGGACAGTGCACACAACAAGCCGGCAAGCCCCGTAATGGGTGGGAACCACACCAGCGCCCCCACCCCGGCAGGACCACAGCACACGGCACCCCCAAACCTCGAAACACCATGTTCGGAACAGGGCTGCAGAGGTGACAGAGGCAGCTGGCAAAACACATGGAGGAGGCAGGGTTGGAGAGCACAGAGACGAGAGGCGCTGTCCACAATGACAACCTGGCAGCTACGCTGCAGCAATACACAAAGCACGGGGCACAGATGCACAGGTCGCACATGCACAGCCCAACATCATGCCAGGGGAGGGCAGAAATCCTAAGGTCCCCGAGGACAGGCAGACCTGCACACACACTCCACAAAAGCACACCCGCCCAAAAAGGGAAGAGGGGACAGGAAATCAGGGCCCGCGGGTGTGTGTGTGCGGTGTGGAGAAACACGGGACCAAACTGAGAGGACAGGGCCCAAAGGGCCTGGCCACAGATACAATGTAGACCAATGGGGACGGGGGAGCACACATCCACGGACCCATGCCCTGCCAGACAACCATTCCACAGTAACCAGACCTGGCCCACACAGAGGGGAACAGCAGGGGGAAGCAGAACACAGAGACCGGGGGGAACAATGCAGAATGAACTTTATTAAACAACTAGCAAGAGCAGCAGGCTCAAGGTATCCGACAAACAGAGACACATAGCGCCATCTACACAGTTGTGGGGCGGCTCTGTGCCCTCAGTAGGGCTGGCGATCCTGGACCTGGCTCCACCATTTGGCCTGGGCACAGTCCAACTGGTGCACCCACTGCAGGACTAGCTGAACCACCACCTGCTGCTCCCTGGTCCTCCCTCTCTCCTATCTGCACTAAAGGAGAAGGGGAGAGGGAGTGCAACATCTAGCCCCTGGACTGTGGCGTTCCGCAAAGTTCAATCTTGTCTCCTTTATTATTTAATGTATATATGCAGCCCTTGGGATGGGGGAGATCGTGAGAGGGTTTAGTGTGCGTTGCCTCCAATACGCTGACGATACCCAGTGTTAGCTGTCTTTCAGCTGACCCAGGCCCTGCCGTCTCCGTGCTATTTCAGTGTTTAGAGGCCGTGGCGAGTTGGTTATTGCAGAGCAGACTGAAGCTCAATTCCAATAAGATGGAGGTGATGGTGGGCTGGGTGGGGGAGGTGGTGCCCCCTCTCGTAGAGGGGTGCGCCCCTCCGTGGCTCAGCAGGTTCGGGGTCTGGGGGTATTATTTTATGTGGGTCTCCGTCTAGATCAGCAGGTGGACGTGGTGGCCAAGGTGGCTTTCCGCCAGCTGTATCTGGTGCGAAGGCTGCACCCGTATATCTCCAGACCCGACCTAGCCACTTTGATCCATGCCTTCATCACCTCGAGGCTGGACTACTGTAACATGCTGTACGTGTGGCTTCCCTTGACGCTGGCCCAGAGATTGCAGCTAGTGCAGAATGCGGTGGCCCATCTCCTAACAGGGACGGGTTAACGAGAGCACTGGTTGCCTGTAATGTGCCGAGCCAGATTCAAGGTGTTGACATTGATCTATAAAGTCCTGTACGGTCTTGGACCTGGATACCTCGGAGACCACCTCACTGTCCGTGACTCAGGACAGACTCTCCGGTCCACTGGGGGCGCCTTCTTGGAGGTCCCCCACGTAAAGCGGGGGGCTACAATGGAGAGGGTGTTCTTGGTGGCTGGGCCCTGGCTGTAGAACTCCCTCCTAAAGGAAGCACGACTGGCCCCGAGTCTGCTGGCCTTCCGTCAGGACTGCAAGACATGGCTATTATCCCAGGCCTTCGAAGGCGGGGAGGGGAGGGTGGGCTAAATTTTTGTATGGGGGTATTTTAAAATTGTTTTAAATATTTGTATAGATTTTTATATTTTTAATATATTATGATAAATTGTTTATCTTATGTTGGAAGCCGCCCCGAGATGCCGTAGGCATAGGGGGCGGCATACAAATGGAGTTAAATAAATAAATAAATAAGGGCAGGCCACAGGCTGGAACATCCAGGGAGCCCACACAAATGTGGGTAGGGGGAAGGGGAACTCACACACACACACACACACACAGCTAACTCATGGATCTCCTGGTAGACTTGTGCCCCTGTGCGAAGCTGAGATGCGGTCCGCTGGAGCTGGCTGGCCATATTCCCCAGCCTTAGCACAGTAACAAGCATAAGCGCAGCAGCTAGAAGGAAAGAGGAAGTGGGTGGTGGGGACGGGGTACGGGGGTTGGCACACAACATCCCAGCCGGTCCCACCAGGACACCCCCATCCCGTTACAGAAGAGGAAAGTGCCCCAGAGGCTGCACCCAAGGGAGTGCAAAGGGAGATGGATCACACCCATCAGGCTTCCCAGACCCACGGTTAGGAGTCCTCCAATTGCGGTGCCCCTCTATGACTGCAAGAGGAGGAATGGGGGACTGATAGAGGGCAGTAGCCACAATGCACCACGGGGTCTGAAACACAGCGAGACTAGGACAACATAAAGGGACAGTAGCACACACAGAGATGCAAGGACCATGCCCCGGGGAGAATGCAGAACGGCCCTGGGGGGGTGACGGAGGCAAGCAGGGATGGAGCCCTGTGACAGGAGGCAAGGGACTATGACAGCGGGCACCTGCAGCCATGCCCAAGCACACAGCCGCAACGCACGGCAGGCTAGGTGCAGGACTGTAGTGGGAGTAACCACTGCCTTGCAGCATGCCATGGGGCTCACTGAGCCAAGGGAATACTGCTACAAAGCGGAACATCAGACTGGTAAACGCTGTCCCTTGGAGGGAGCACCCAGTAGAGACACAATAGCCTAAAACACATTCCCATCCACCAGGAGGAGCCGGAACGGACCCCGTATGGTCAGGCAAGGGTGCACGTGGCACCCAAAGACACATGTCCATGACCCATCCACAGTCTCCAGGGTCCCTGAACCCTTAGGCCAGTTGCAGGAAGTGATTGGTAGGGCCCTGCAGCCCAGTAACACCCAGCAACAATGTAGAACGAGCCACAAGAGACCACACAGTGCACTGGCACTGGGCATTGCTGGTTTGAGGAGACTATCCAGCATTCAGGAACGGATGGCCAAGACAGCAGCATGGCGAGCATGCTGATGGAAAGGTGTCTCCAGTGGAGCAAACATCCTGCCCTACCCCAGGTCATAGCCCCCCAAGCCCCACAAACCTATCCCAGACCCGGAGCACGAGCAGCCGGTGCAAAGGACCCACAGACACTGCTGGGGAACACAGGCTGGTTATCAAGGAAATCATTTATTGGAAACAGGGTCTTGGAAGGTGAACCACTGGCCAGAGGGAGAAGATGCCAGGGACACAGGTTGCACCGCTGGATGCAGGCGCGGAGCAGTAAATCAAAACTAAGGGGTCCGAAAGGTCCACACACGACCAGACTGGAAAGCATATGACAGGATCACCACGGAGCAGGAGACAGATGGACAGGCGGGGGGTGCACTTAGTGGGATAGAAGCCAGCAGAATGGACATAAGGAAGCAGGAATGCTGCTCCATTGCTAGGAAGCGGGGATCCCTGAAGGAGGATGTAGCAACGGCAGGGTCACGGTGCAAGTGCCGGGTGTTCAGGGAACAGGGACCCCTGCACAAAGCTCTCCCAGGCAAAGAGGCCCCGAAGGTAACCACGGGCATGCATGCGGGCATCCACCATGAAGCAGAGCAGAAGGGGGTGGCCTGTGGAAGCAGCAGCCCGGACATCCAAACGGCCCAGCACAGCTCTCAGGGCAGTCCTCTCTAGCTCGGTGGGCGTCCCAGTCAGGAAGGGTCCACTAGCCTCAGGGGTCAGCAAGCCCAACTCCTCGAGGTGAGTCTGGCACTCCACTAGACAGCGAAAGAAGCCATGGACACGAAGGAGGGCACTGGTCTAGCATCTAGCAACGTATAGGCCCCCAGCCTCGAGGGCCAATCTGAAGTCGTGATGACCAGCCAACTTGTGAGCAGCAGCTGTCTCCCAGATTTTCCATGGCAGCACAACACCAGGTGGGGGTCCACGGTCAGGGTGGCGTTGGGCCAGGAAGCTGAGCTCCCTGGACCACCTCTGGCACTCAAGACCCCAAAGGGGTGACCCATTGGCCACATATAATGGGATAGGAGATTGAAACCATCACCAATGGAAAGGGGGTTGCTCACCAACGGCTGAACACTTTTATGCCACAGGGTACCTAGCAGCATGGTGGCACACACCAGCCACTGCTCACTGGCCAGTCATTTCTAGATGCTTGGTTGCACGTCGCCAGTAAGGAGGAAGCAAGCAGAGGTGGATGGAGAATGGCTGGGAGGGAGCCAGACCTGTCGGCCCCCTGCCGGTTGACCTTGGCTGGCTGATAGCGGCCTGGCACAGCGGGTTTGGGACACACACACACGCGCACCACGCACGCGCACGCGCACACACACACACACACACACACACACACACACACACACACACACACACAGAGGGTGGACACATTCCTGCCCAATAAGAGCGAGGGAGACCATGGGAGGATGAGATTGGGAACCTTCCAGGGGTCACCGTGTCAGGACGCATCTGAGTAGCATGCCTGCAGGCATCTGTTTAGCTGCCCAGCTCACAGGGGGCCCCCAGATGTAGACCCCATGACCAACATATTGATGAGGGGCCCAGAGAGCACAGGGCGGGGTTGGGGGTTTAGGCTCCTGGTTGGGCTGCGTGGCCAAGCCGGTCCCGTGACACCATACCTGGGGGCTACGGATAGCAAGTGTGTTGGCGAGTCTTCCAGTTTCCGTGCTGTGCAATGGGTAGGCATCACTGAGACTCAGGACAGGTGTGCAGGCCACACCCATATCGCCGAACCAACCACGATGGCCTTGTGACATTTTCACCCATCTATATATAGGAGCCCGTTCGCCTGCAAGAGCGTGGCGAGTTGGTGTTTGTGGAGTGGAGAGAGTTCGGACAGTGATAGAGAGAGCGGAGAGACATTTGTGGGCGTGTTGAGTGGGGGAGAGAGTGAGCTGTATGAGAGAGGTTGGGAGTGCAGTTGGTGAGCAAGCGGTGCAAGTGTGTAGTGGTTGTGAGGTGCATTGGCGAGCGAGTGACCGGAGAGGCCTGAAGCATGTATAGAGGGTGATTGAGCCATGTGAGCGTGTAACACTGTGTGTGTGTGTGGGGGGGGGGAGCGGTGGTGATAGTGTGGTGTACTTGTGTGTGGGAAGGTGTGTGCGAGGGGTGCAATCACCGGGTGGGGTTGTTTTCTCAGGGTTCCTGTTCATAGTGTGTGTTGCCTGGTTGGGGTCTGGTGAGTGGTCATAGGGTGCAGTGGTCGGTTCATGGGGAGTGGGGATGGTGATGAGAACACAATACCCATTGTAGGCATCTCACAGGTGCGTGCTGCCCTCGCCATTCTGGCAGCATACTTACGTCTCCCTGGAGCAGGCGTATGAGTGGTGGGCTGCCCTGCTGCCCCCAGCCTGCTGATGGTATACCCGTGGGCCTTGCCGCAGATGGGCAGCGGACCTGCACTGAATGGCAACAGTGCAATGGGCGAGGAGGGTGCAGGCTAGGTGCCTGGCGCTTGTGGAGAGAGCAGCATTGCAGCACATCTGCCTCATCCTCTCCAGGTTGCCCCTGAACATTTTTGGCCATTGGGTGATCCTACCAATGCGGAAACTGGGTTGGATGCAGACACGTGGCAATGACTGGTGAGAGACCATACTGGCCACGTGGACTGATGAGGAATGGACTGGATGACTCGCTCCCTGCTGAGCTGGGTTGCCGGCATCCTTGTCACCCACCTCAGGAGGTGTGCAACCAATATACATAACCCTATTCCTCTAGGAATGCAGGTGGCGGTAGCGGTGTGGCGCCTGGCCAACCCCGACTCCTGCAGGGGCATCGCTGAGCAGTTTGGTGTGGGGGGCCTTGCTGTTAACAGGGCCCTGCATAATTTCTGCCACCTCAATGTGGAGCTGCTCCTTGAGCAGGTCATCCAGCTACAGGACCTAGAGGTGGTGAACTGTAGCTTCAAGGCGATCAGTTTCCCCCACTGCATTGGTGCAATAGACAGCACTCACAATCCCCATCTCTGCCCTTCCCACAGCATGATAGACTATCTCAACAGGAAGAGCATATTCTCTGTGAACCTTCAGGCACTCGTGGACCACAGTTGTCTCTTCATTGATGTGTACACAGGCCTCTGTGTGGGGCCTGCCCGGTGGCTGTGGTGGCAGTGGAGCAGGTGCTCTCCTGTTGGGGGAATGCATCTGGGTGAACTGTTATCCTGCTGTATCTCTGTTGGTGTTGTGGGGTGTTCCTTGCCCTCCTCTTCTCCCCTGGGGGTTCCCGCTGTTTTACCCCGGCATGTGCTTGGAGCTTGTTTGTGCCCTCCCCCATCCCCTGTGTGGGTAGGGTTCCCCTTTCTTACCTTGCTGTCAGAAGCGCTCTCCTCTGTGGGCCGCGTTGCTGGGGGTGGGGGTGCAGCCGGCCCTGCATTGTGCCCTCTACCCTGTGTCGGAAGAGGAGAGCTGTCAGTAGACATTCTTGCCCCCCCGTCCTCCCCCCGGCACTGATTGCCTGGGCCCCGTCCTCTAGGCGGGCTGCTTCCCTCAACTTAGCCTGCCCCTTCCTGCTCATGGCATGGTGCTGGCTCCCTTTGTCTTGTCTGTGGCTTTTCTGCCTGACATGTTGGGAGCAAGGGCACCCATGTTCCTGCTCACTTATCCTTTAAGGGCTCCCGGCTGGGCGTTCTGCATGTCTCCCGACGGGTGTGTCTGTTTGTGGGCTCCTGCGGTGCCTCTCTAGTACTCTCTCGCTCGTTTTGGTGGACCCTTCCCTTGGGTGGGGTGTGCTTCCCCCTTCACATGGACAGCTAGGTGTTCAACACCCATCACCCCCCATCTCCACCCAAGGAGCACGCCGCCTCCTTCCCAGCTGCTCCATGGGTGTAGGTGGGTGGGTCACAGGAGCATGCACACCCATCCGGCGCCATTCACACAGATACTCTCCCACCCATCCGATTGATGGAGGTGGGTGGGTGGCATCCGTGTGAAAAGGGCCATAGAAAAACTAGGGCATTTTTACACATTGGCACTTTTCCCCGAACTTCAAAAGTCTAGGGTCAGGAAAAACCACTCCCTGGGGGATTTAGACAGTCACTCCTAAACCAGAAGTCACGCACGGGCGCCATTGGAAACAGCGGCGCTGAGCGACTCCCACACTTTTTGAGTCCCAGACTTGTTAGACCTTTGCTATTTGGCTATTGAGCCAAGGTCTAACAAGTCTGGGTCTCAAAAAGTGTGGGAGTCGCTCAACGCCGCTGTTTCCAATGGCGCCCGTGCGTGACTTATGGTTTAGGAGTGACTGTCTAATTCCCCCAGGGAGTGGTTTTTCCTGACCCTAGACTTTTGAAGTTCGGGGAAAAGTGCCAACGTGTAAAAATCCAGATCTCAAGTATGGTTTTACAAATCCAGATCTCAAGCCAAAATCCAGATCTCAAGTGTGGTTTTACAAATCCAGATCTCAAGCCATGTTTCCAGTGGCACCCGAGCAACTTCCAGTCAGGGGGCAAGCATCTAAATCCTCCATCCAGGGGTTTCCCAACCCTGGACTTTTGAAGTCCTGGGGAAAAGAGCCAACGTGTAAAAAAACAAAACAAAAACCCCCCAAAAAACCCAACCCACCCCTAAAGGCAGATTATACTATAAAGCAAAACATGAAGCAACTTAAGCAAGTGGTTGAAAACTAGTTGTTACATTTGTTTTAAAATGCTGGTGTACATGTGTGTGTCCTGTCCACCCAGTGACTTAAGAACGATTTGTGAAGTTTTAGTGCATTTCTCTTTACCTTTGTTTGGATATATTATTGCCTTAGCTCTAAAGTAACCTTTGAGGAATTCCAATTATTTCTAAATAAAACAATGTGCTGGTAAACCTACTTTTTAGGTTTGTAACAGTTAGTCTTGCTTATTGTGATAGCAGGAATTTGGTCATCAGCTTAGTAGGAGAATGTGTCTTACTGCTAATGGTTTACAGTATCGCTAACCTCAAGGGTTGTGGGGTTTGTTTTTAAGTCAGAGCCCCTCAAAATCAAGAAATGATCTGTGTGAAAGTCATGTGAGAAAAAACTGCATTCTGAGGTTCTATTTGCTTTCTGGTTTTGAGCATTTAGAGTTACCAGGGGTGACTGGTGGGTTTTGATGTTGGAGAGGCACTGGGGCAGTCAGGCTGGCGGGCCTAGGGGCGGAGCCAGGGGGACGGTAGGCCAGTGGCATGGCATAACCCAGCAGCAAGGAGCTCCCAGGGTTAACATTGAATGGAAGAAAACACAGTCTACATGCGCATCAAGCTTAAAATAAATAATTTGTAAACCCAAAACACTGGCATAACCCAGCAGCAAGGAGCTCCCAGGGTTAACATTGGATGGAAGAAAACAGTCTACATGCACATCAAGCTTAAAATAAATAATTTAGAAACCCAAAACACAGGGACCCACCCTTGTAAACCACCCCAGTTTCAGCCTGAGTCCAATTTTACCACGCACATCCCATTTCCAGCATTTTGAACACAACTGAAATTGCATGACTTGCAGTGACATCTCTCTCAGGATTTCCAGATCTCCATTTTACCACACACAGTCCCCCCTACACTAACCCACTAGCCCCCCTGCTCTAGCCCACTAGCCCCCACTCCCCTCCCAGTGAACCCAGGAGTCCTGGCTCCCAGCACCCCTGCTCTAACCCACTAGCCCCCACTCCCCTCCCAGTGAACCCAGGAGTCCTGGATCCCAGCCC
>QEPC01008772.1:2100170-2122674 GCA_003113815.1 Sphenodon punctatus | reverse complement strand
GGGGGAGAGGAGGGGTAGGGCCCAAGGGTAGGCAGGACGGCTGGGGACAGAGGGGGAGACACAGGAAGGTACACAATGAGGTTTCCAGGAAAATGAGGGGGATGACACAGTGCTCAAAACAAGAAACAATACACAATACCTTGAAGACACTTACTCGTTCGCATTCACTCACGCACTCTCTCTCGCACACCCACAAACAACACAGAATCTCTACTTAGCTTTCCACAAGCCTTCCACACTCCACCACGATGCTCAGGGGCCAGTCTCACAGCACTGCTGATCACCGGCAGTGTGTGAGAACCCTTCCTGGCCCTAAATAGGGGAAGCCCCGCCCCCTTTTCCTTTCAAACGCGCTGAGCGGCGTAATTCCCCTGATTGTCCTCCAGGCTGGTGTTTCTCCTGGCCCCTCCCTGCTGCACGAGGGCTATCTGCGTCCTCGCGCTGCTCTGGGCGCACTGGGGGCGGTGCTAGCTCTGGGGGTGTGGCCAGTCCCCGTGAGATTGCGTTCGGCCGCTTTTCCTCACTTCCTGGGGGTGTGGCCTTCTGCCGCTGCCGTGCCTGTTTGCCGCCGCACTGTTTCTTACTCCAGCTGCGGCGGCGATTCCTAAGAGATTCCAGCAGGAAGGGACTCGGGGAGGCTAAGAGCTGCGTGCGCGTCAGCAGCTCCCAGCCCCCTGCACAGACTGGGACCCAGCCTGTGCAGGGGGCTGGGAGCTGCTGACGCACACGCAACTCTTAGTTCATACCGGGGGCGCCTCTATTGGGCGCCCCCGTATGAACTTCCCCCTGCCTGGTCCCTGCAATGCAAGAGTGCCCCCTGCAGCACTCTTGCATTGCAGGATCAATTTATGCGGAGTGGACGGCTCTTCTAGCCGCCCACTCCGCATAAAGGGATAACAGCTCCCTTTTGACCCTGAAGGCTTCCTTAGGAAGCCTTTGGGGAGGAGGGTGAGTCACCGGTTGTGTGTGCGTGCACGCACAACCGGTGAGAATGTGCGGAGCAACCTCGAAGAAGCTTGTTTAGTGAGGCAGAGACCTTCAGAAGGTCTCTGCCTCTCTAAACAAGGTTCTTCGAGGTGGCTCCGCACATTCAGCGCGATGCCTACGCGGCCGTGGTGTGTTTTTTTTTCTTTTTTAAGCTGCCGCCACCAGCCTCCAGGCCCTGAGGGCCAGGTGGGGCATTGCCCCTGCCACCACCGCCACTGAGAGTTACACATGGATCACATTTTCACACAGTCCTCTTCTGGGTGGTGAATAGCCTGTTAAATCCTGGCTGTCTCCACTTGGAGTCAGTTATTTGTTGCCTGCTGTGATTTGTTTGCCCCCTACTTTGCAGATAAAGTTGCTCATATTTGAGTTGACTTGGAAACTGCTAGTTTGGGTGCAGAGTCAGCATTTGGGACTGGGGAAGCTCGGTCAGTCCCATCCAGTTTGCTTGGAACATCTTCAATTAGTCTTGCCTATTGATCCAGAGGGGGTGCTTGGAAAGGTGCGGGCAACCAGCTGTGCATTTAGATCTACGCCCATCCTGGCTTTGGGGCCATTGGGGTCATTGCTAACTAGGGTAGTCAGTGCCGTAAAACTGTGGTTGTCTGGACGGTGCTGAATAAACCATCTCTTGATGTTGACTCCCCTGCCAGTTTCCCTTTTTAGGAAAGGTTATTGAATGGTTGGTTGCCTCACAGCCTCAGGCACATCTCATTGCTATTGGATTTCGTCCTGGGCATGACTCGCAAGACTGCGCTTGTGGCCTTAGTTGACAACCTTTGCTTGGCAAATGACAAAGGGTAACTGTACTCTTCGTTTGTTTGTTTAAATGTTTAAATGTCTACCGTTCCCTTCCCCATAGACTCAGGGCGGCTTACATCACAAAAACACATCATATAAAAATACAATAAAATTCCATGTAAAAACCTCATTAAGAGAAAAAGCCACCCTCTCCCTTAAACCTCTCACCTCAGCCCTTAATCCTGCCCGTCAAATGCTTCACCAGAGAGGGAGGTTTTACACTGCTTCTGGAAAATGCTCATACTCAGGTTTTGAACCGATCTCCAGGTGAAGAGAGCCCCATAACTTAGGGTGTTTTTACATGAGGCGGGGTGAGTGGATGTCCACAGTTGTGGAGGACATGCGTGGGGGCGCTTCACATGAGCAACCCCACACAATGGCTTCCTCGTCCACATTGTCACGGAGAAATATAGGGTCACACACGTGTGATACTGGCCTACATGTAGACTACAAGCCTAGTAAATATGTAAAGCAAAAGGTGCAACATGTATGTAATGTTACAATTGAGAACTGTAAAACCCAAATCAGGACTGAGACACTTGACCAAGCTCCAGGAAATGGAAAGACAGTTTGTGGATTTGCCCCAGACGAATGGCCAGAGACATTTAAAATGCTAATGCAGGCAGCCATTGCCTATGTGCAAGAGACACAGAAAGCTGATAGAGAACAAAAGGAATTCTAGAAGCCTCGAGAAGATACAAGGGGCTTCCTCCTGGGGATATAAGGAGTTGTACCCCAGAGGTGGGGAGTGACTATCGGGAACTCACTCACCACCTTGCAGCCAGGAGGGCTGAGCTGAACCATGGACTGAGAGGCATGATTTTGCTTTCTACCAACTAAGAGATCAGTGCCCAGTCATTCTACATCTATGACTTAGGAACCAGAACTTACGGACCTTTGTAGGGTAAGATGCTTATTTAGGACCTCAACCAGTATAGATATAGTAATGTGTTATATTTACCTTTGATTTCTAGTAACCACTCTGTATCAACTATCTTGTTTATGTAATCAATAAACTGACTTCTTATCTTTATGAAGAAGTGTCTGTGTCTAACATCGGAAGACAAGTGAGCAACAAGGGCTCTCAAGCTTTTGCGAACCCAGAGATTAAAGAGTCTGTAAACGGGAAGGATCAGGCCCTTGGGTGACAAAGGGGTTGTCCCTGCAGCAGGCTTGAATCAGCCAGAGAGAAAAACTGATTCAAGTGGGCTGTAAGTGAGGGAAACTGAGTCACTCAAACCTGGTAAAGTGGGAGTGCGGACCTCCAACCCGTGACACACATTCCACCCACTCTGTTCACGCATGAGCCACTCTGGACTTTTCCAGAGTACCCCTTGTGTGGACTGAGTGAGCAGGGCATGGGTTACGGGAGTGCATACCCCAAAGCACATATTCAAATGAGACATCCCCAATGTGGAGGAGGAGTGTCCATGCGTGGGGATGTTGTGTATAAAAACACTCTCATAGAGGCAGCAACTGAGAGTGCCTGTTTGTGTGCCCTTGTCGTATGAACAAGATTAGCAGGTTGTACCTGCAAACGATTGCTCCCAGGTGACTGCAGGGTTCACAGTGGCTCATGGAATGAAAGGGACGAGGGGCTCAGATATGTGGGGACGAGGCCACTTAGGGCTTTAAAGGTCAGAACCAGCACCTTGAATTGTGCCTGGAGAGCTATAGATTTTGTTAGGTCTTTCTGGCAGCATTGGATACAATTGATCACGTGGTGGCGTTGACACGGCTGCGTGGCCTGACTGGTTTGCAGGACTGCTTTTTGTTTAGTGGTACTGTTCATTCCTGGCTGGGAGAACCCAGAGGGGGTGATGGGCAGTGGCTCGTTGTCACCTCAGGAGTTCCCTTGTGTGCTCCCGCAGGGTTCTATCTTGTCCTTATTAGTCTGTTCATTGTGTATCTGAGGCCCTGGGCGAGGTTGTATTGTATGGAAATTTGGAGTGAAGTGCCATCAGTGTGCTGATGACACCCAAATCTCTCTATCTCTCTCTCTCTTTTTCATCTGACCCAGGTCCTGCAGTCTCTGTGCTTACCCGGTGCCTGTCTGCTGTTGGGGACTGGATGCGGGTGAGCCAATTGAAGCTGAATCCAGACAAGACCGAAGTGATGATGGTTGGCTGGCCTTGTGACCTGAGAGACCTAGGGACCCCGTTATTGATGGGGTCCTGCATCGTTTGGTCACTCAGATTCAGAGGCTTGGGGATCTCCTAGGTCTATTGCTGCTCCTGGATTGCAGTGGTGGCCAGGAGTGGTTTTCACCAATTACATCTGATGAGAAGGCTGCAATCCCTTTTTATCAGATTTGGATTAGGTGACTGGCATCCACGTCTCAGTAACCTCAGGGCTAGAGTACTGCAACGCGCTCTACGTGGGGCTGCCCTTGATGACAGTTCAGAAGCTGCAGTTGGTGCAAAACATGGAGGCCCACCTTCTGGTGGAGGCAGGTTGCCGGGAGCACGTTAGACTGGTGTTAGAGTAGACTTCTGGGCATAATTCAAATCTATAAATCCCTAAATTGCTGGGGCCCCAGGTATTCTGAAAGATAGCCTCTTTCCTCCTGTCCCATTGCAGCCTCTGAGGCCAGCAGGGTACCATCTGCCTTTGAAATTTCTGCAGCCACAGCAAGCAGAGAGGCATTCTTGGTGGTTGTCCCACGATTATGGAACTCCCTCCCCTTGGATGTTCGGCTAAGCTCAAGCCTGCTCACTTTCCAGAAACGATGGAAGACCTTTCTCTTCGGCCAGGTGTTTGGCAGGCTGGGCTAGGGCTGGGTTGGGTTGGGTGGGGAGGGGGGTTGGTGAAAGGGTTGTGGGGGGTTAAGGGGACTTTTAAGATGTTTTTATTGTTTGTAAGCAGCTCTGAACCTTAATGAGAAAGGTGGCTTATAAATTTAAATAAATAAAATAAAATACTGTGTATGTTTCACATAATTATATTTCTCCAAGAGATGTAATTTGTGTGCTTTAAGTAAGTATAGCAAGATAAGATTAAGAGGGCTAGCAATGTTGAGTTTACCTTTTTTATATATCATTTTAATATACATTGGGAGCTACTGTAAAATATAAGTTCCTGACCTGGCTTTTTAATATTCTGGTGTTTATTCACAGCTTTATTTTAAAAATATGCTGTATGTTTTTATATACATTTACAATCCGAACAGGTATTATTGCTCATGTGATTTATAGTCTGTGTTCTGTTAAGAGCATACTGTAGGCTGAATGATACAAAGGAGTTTTATAACCCAGTAGGCACTTTAAAGAAAGTTCGCTTTCCCATTCTAATGCAAAGAATGGAGGCCTTGGGGAAAATGAGGTGTTTTTTTTTTAAAAAACTTACATAGTGCAGTTTGGGATTAACATCTCCCCGAAGATTAGTGTGTGGAAAACCTTCAGCATAGCAGTCATAATTCTTACCTTGTGGGAGATTCTTAATGGATTCTGCCTTTCCCTGGGAGCAGCTACTCTTAAACTGTATTTCCTCTTAAGTAAATAAAATGGACATGAATATGAATTACTGAATTTATAAAATTCTATGATTGAGAATTAAATCAATACTACTCTTCCTTGTGTTGCTTGGGGAAAATAAGAGAAAAAACAAACAAATCCTACCTTCAAATATTGTGTCGGAACAATGGGCAGCCCTGAAGGAGTGTAGGGCTCTGAGCGTGTGTAGGTTACTTGCCTGCCCCGACGACTCTCCTAAGGTATACCTGGATTGTGGACTTTCCCCATTAAATAGGAGGCTCTTCCTCCTAGCCAGATTGAACCGTTTCCCTTCGGCCGTGACTGAGGGCCGGTATCTGGGGATCCCACTGGCTCACCGATTGTGTAAATGTAATTTACACCATATCGAGTCAGTACAGCATATAATTTGGGACTGCCCTTTATATGCTGTTGCACGCCAGAGTCTAATAAGTACTGAACTCATTCCTTTCCCTGGTCGGTCACAGGATTTTTATAAAAAGGTTTTATTTAGTGATCGTTCTAAGGAAGTCACCAAGAATGTGGCATTGTTTTTATTTTCTGTCTCTGCCAGTAAATCCGATTAGGGTTAGAATTTTGTTGCATACATGGCTGGGCTTAGTTAAAATGATGTATTTATTTTAATTTAAATATAAACTGTTTTGTCTTCCCCTGTTATGGGGCTAGATTTGTAGCTGATTTGCATGACTATGTTTATGGTGTTTTTAAGCATTTGTGTAATGGTGGAATTAGTCTGCTTTTCTTTTATTTGCACTGATCCTATGGGCAAGCAAAAATAAATATTTTTTAAGCAAGAATTTTAAATAATTCCAGTATATAAATTTTTTTGTTAACATTTGCCCACGACTTATTCAAATCTGATTAGTACCCTATATATAAATTTTGCCTTTTGCTGAAGTTTTATTATATTCCTTCTCTCTGTCCCCTCTCTCACCCTTCCACACCTTGCCTGCTCCCCTAAGCGCCTTCGTCCCTTCTCACTTGCTGCCCCCCATGCCTGGAACTCCCTCCCTGTCCACATCCGCCTTGCCCCCTCCCTTCAGATCTCTCCTTAAAACTCACCTCTTTCGCTCTGCTCTCTCTGACTCTTTATCCTGCTGAGCCACTATTCCTATACCGACGATCGGTTTACCCTTATCCTTGCAACATGGACCTGCCTGCTGTCATTCTCATCGTAACTAAGCCAAGTACGTGCATTTGAGACCTCGCATCTTCATGAATGTTAGACCCTTTGTCTCTCTCTCTGTTCCCCTTCCTAAGTCTCTCCCCCAGCTCCTGTCTCTCAGATTGTAAGCCCTAGGGGCAGTGACTGTGTCTATTTTATTACTTTGTAAAGTGCCAGGTACACTGCTGGCGCTATATAAATGTTTGTTAATAATAATAATAATTATATGTTGTTTATGGGTTTTATTGTTGTGTTGGATTGTACTATGTGCATTGTCTGTGGTTTGTATTTTATATATGCTTTTGCAGTGGCTATATGGCTATGCAATAAAGTAAACAAACTAACCAAATACTGTGTCAATTAACAGTCTTCTTTGTTCTTGTGGTTTCCTGTTACTGTCCTGATGTTAGGTCTGAATAACTTAATTCTTCCTAAAAGGTGATGATGCTGTTCTGAGATTCCAAACTCATCTGGCAGCACAGAAATAAAGATCCTGGTGAGTCCCCTGTCCGGGCGGGCCATAGAGGGCCATCATCGCATCTGTTATCCCTTATGGTGGCCCTGCCTTGTAGCATTCTACATTAGATCTGCCACAGTGCGTCCCTCCCTCCGGGATGGGCTGAGGTATAGCTATTGTACGTGCAGGTACTGCAGCGGCACTAGGGCCCACGAGCCTGGGAGCCCCCACACACCACCTTCACACAGATTTACACTCCTTGCTGCCTTGAACGAAGAAACTGAGATCAAGTGAGAGGTAGATCCTTATGTGAAAGGAGGTACGATGGCACCATTGCATGCTCCCTGGTCCAAAAGAGCCTTCATTCATGAGTTGCAGGTTCTCAGCATCAGGATGTGTGAATAAACAGTGCCTCTCTTCTGAAAAAAGTTTGTTGCATTTAATCATTTCTCTTACTTAAAATGTATTATGACCGTAATCTGAAACACATCGCAGTAAATCTTTTTTGCGTTATATAATAAAATGAGTCGAACTATGACTAAAGCATAAACAATGCACTAATGAAAAAGCCTTTTAGGACTTGTATTTAAATTGGGTTGTGCCCTTTAATTTATGATGGGAGCACAGAAGTACTCAGTTCTGAGTTCTCAGTAGGAACATTGACAGCATCCTGTCGCGTGGAAGCTTATTACCTTAGAACTTTTTTTTAGGTGTGTGTTTTTTGCATTAAAATTAGGATCTGAAGTTAAGTGTTCTCTATTAAGAGAAAATATATATATTTGTTTATGCATGATGGTTTCTAAGGTGTAATATTTTCTATTACAGCATTATAATAGATATTGCAATTTCTTGATTGTCTTGAACTTGTTTGCTTTTCTTTGGCAGAAGTACTAACAACATAAAGACCAAAGACTATTTGGCTTGAGCGCTAATAGATTTATTGAGGAAATATCCTCACTGCAAAATTTATATTGCAAGCCAGAAGTTGCCGATACATCTTTTTCCTTCTGGTTCAAACATTCATTGTCTCAGTGTTTTAGAAGGTTATCTCTAAATAATGATAACTCTCAGTAAAATGCCTTGATCAAAGTAGGTAAATTGCTACCTGCTTTGGAGATGGTGGAAATAAGGTACGTTGCACTTGGGCGACTTGTCCCTGGGGGACACAGTGGGTTCCTAATAGATCTTGAAATAGAATATTCCCCTATCCACTGGACTATGTTGACTCCTGCAGTAATAACATTAGGAATTAATGCTTATTCTCATTATTTTTATCAGTCTAGTGCAAATATTTTCAATATCTATTTTCAATATTCCAAAGAAATAAGTTGAAATAGATATACTAACAATTCCTATCATATTGGAATATGAAGCTTTTTTTTAAAAAAAGATCATTGTTTAGAAAATATGTGCATATTAAAGGTATATTTGATAGTTAATAAAGAAAGCAATGTTAAATAGTACGTAACAGTAATGCTGATTACCAGTTAAAATGAGGAAATGTCAGTTTTGAACAGTTTTTGTGTGTTGATTGAAATTGGAGAGCTCCCAAACTGTCCTTGATGTTCAGATTGTTGTACTAATTTTATAATAAACAAACAGACTAATGACCCCACAGAGCATTTCTGAGAATTTTTAATGGACCTATATTCTCAATTATGGGTGTATTTTATGATACTGTATATGAAGAAATCAAGGCAGGGATGAGGGGTATGAACGGATATGAAAGTCACAAACAATATTAATACTAGTATGATTATTTACCAAATATTCCTTTTTTATATTTTTATTTTAGTTTATTGATTACAGTCTCTTCACAAATTATTCTGTCACGTATTTACACAGCATGGTGGAGCAAGACGAATAAAGAATTATTATTTTTATCCTATATAGTTTACTACTTCCTTATTAAAAAAAATGCATAGTGAGTGACTGAACTTAATTTTTCTTCAGAGAGAAATAAAAGGCACAACATATAGGTATAAGGTTTCAAAAATAATTTTGAGAACCGCTTGAAACTTGGGGTTTGCCAGTCTAATTATAATTATCTCACTGACCTACCATGAGACTCGGAATAGGTTTGTCTTGGTTTTGAATGTCATGTTCTATCTCTTTCCGCAGGGTAGATAGTCAGAACTGATGGGTTAGGTCCTTCCTCACTCAGCAGTAGGCAGGATCCGGATGATCGACAGCCACTGCTAGTAGAAGGGGCATACTCCATACCAGCTCCCCAGGGACATTCCTGCCTTGCATGGGGGGAGCAGACCCTGGTCTTTTGCTTCCCTCAGGCTGCTGTTTTAGGCTATAGGTTTTTATTTCCTTTTTTTCTTTTGGGGGCTAGCCCCCGTCATTCTCCTCGCCTTTCCTCAGGGTGTGTCCTTCCCCACATTTTGTTCCTCCCTCTTCCCCCTCCTTAATAGAGGCCTTTTTGTGTGTGTGGCCACTAGGGGCTGCTTCTCCTGCTTCCGCTATTGGAGAGAAAGGGAGTTTGAGCCAGAGCAGCATCAGCAGCACATGGCTGGGCTGTTCCACACCTTTTTTCTCTGAGGTGGCCTGCCTCATACTAGCCAGTGCCACCCCTCCTGCGCTCCAGAGGTGGGAAATCTTGGCAGTTGGATACAGTAGTGCTCCCCAGCCTAGAGAGTGCTGCTCAGTCCCAGCATGGAGGGGGAGAGCCCACTCCAGAAGGAAGACACAGTAGAGCAGACCCAGACAATAAGCCCCAGTGGAGCCACAGAAAATGAGGTACCCGAGGCTATATTGGTGTGACTGGGGAGGCAGGTTGCTTCATGCCCCACCTCTTGGCATTGCCTTGAGAGAGGGTGGGAGGCCCTGGGGCGGTAAGATGCCAGCCAGTAATTTGGAGGATAGAGTAGAGAGTTTGCGTATTAGAGCGCGCGTAGCTTGTCTGTGCACTACTAGAGATCACAGCTACTTCCCTAGGGGGCTGTCGCCGCCGCTGCTGATCCCCCACCGCTTCCACCTGCAGGGAGACAAACAGACAACAGCACGAGGAGAGATGACTCGGGGGGCGGAGGGGGCACAGGAGCCAGATCACCGGAGTTGGGTGTCCTGACGTGACCCCGTACCCGGAAATGACCGGGGGGGGCAGAAAAGGAGCTCCCCGCAGCTCCGCCACGAGCCAAAGGGCCGCAGCCAAAGGGTGCAGCTCTTTGGGGCCCTTCGGGACCTGCAGGGGACCAGTATGCCGGCAAGTCATTTGTGTATTTTAAGGGGTGAGGGGGGTGAGTTGGGAAAGGAGGCACTCCCCCATGGTGAGAGTATGGGGGCTGCCTTGGGGGGAGGGGGAGAAATGAGGGAAAGGGATGGGGGGAAGGGGGAGTTGTCCCCGGCTCGGATCCATGGTGGCAGCATGGGAATGGGCTGGTGGAGGGTGTTCCTGGCTCTCAGTGGCAGGGGGAGCTGGGGGGGTGGAGGGGTGATGCTGGCCTCTGGTGGCAGCATGAGGTCTAGCTGAAAGGGGGGGGGGGGGTGGGATGTGGGGGGAGAAAATAAGGGTGTGGTCTCCGGTGCTGACTCCTGGTGGCAGCAGGGGAAGCAACTAGAGGGGGTGGGTGGAGGCGGGAGGGAGGGGGGATGTGGGGTCTGGAGGCAGGGCAGGCAGCCCAGAGGTGGGGGTGGTGGCTATAGGGGTAGTTCTGGGGCGGGGATGGTATTGTCCAAGGGGGCAGGTGACTTGCCCTCCCAGGGGACCAAGGTACCTGGTGGACGTTAGGAGGGTCACCCCCACACCAAAGATGAGGATGGGTCAGGGTCCAGGGTCCGCCTGTAGGGTGCTAATGCTGTGGAATGCAAGGTCTGTAGTGAACAAGGCCCCAGTTATTCGGGATCTCATCCTGGATGGGGCGGCAGACCTTGCGTGCATCACGGAGACCTGGCTGAACGAGGGGGCTGGACCAGTTCTGGCAGACCTCGTGCCGGCCGGGTATGGTGTGCAGCACCAGCCTCGTATAGGGGGTCGGTGTAGCTATCTTTTTAACTGAGAACTGGCCAGTTAGGAGATATCCAGTCCAGGAGATTCCAGATGTGGAGGCCCTCCATGTGGTGTTTGATTTGGCTGGGGGCAAGCTGGGGGCGTTTCTGGTATACCGGGCCCCTTCCTGTCTGGCAGCATCCCTCGCCGCTCTAGCAGAGCTGGCCTCGGAGGTAGTGTTGAACTCCCCCAGGTCCCTGGGGACTTCAACACTCATGTCGATGCCAGCCTTGTAGGAGTGGAGCGGGAGTTCTTGGCCGCCATGGCAACCATGGACTTGTCCCAAGTGGTCAACTGCCCGACTCATGGGGGACATATCCTTGACCTGGTCTTCTGCTCTGGCCTTGAGGCGGGTGATCTGTTAGTGGGGAATGTGAGGTTCATGCCCTTGTCATGGACGGACCATTATCTCCTGCAGGCCAGCCTCTCAGCACATCCCCTCCAGAAGGGGAATGGACCATTTAGGTTGGTCCGCCCTCGGAGGCTGATGGAACTGCAGCCGTTCCAGGAGGCCCTGAGGGAGTTAACCCTGGACCCGGACGGCCACTCTGTCAATGTGCTGGTACAGCATTAGAACACCTTGCTGGGGGAGACCATCGACAGGGTGGCTCCGAGACGTCCCCTGCCTCCGTCTCGTCACCGCAAGGCCTCTTGGTTTACTGAGGGGCTGCGGTGTATGAAGCAGGTAGGCAGGAGACTAGAGCAACGCTGGCGTCGAACCCTCTCTGAATCTGACCGATTTTTCCATGGGACCCATTTGCTGTCATATGTTGAGGTTGTGAGGACAGCAAAGAAGGAATTCTTTGCTGCCCTCATAGCGTCTGCAAAGTCACGTCCAGCAGAGCTGTTCCGGGTGGTACGGGGGCTGGTCAGTCCAGCCTCCCTCCGCCTGGATGGGGACTTGTCCCAGGCCTGCTGTGAGGAGTTTGCCATCTACTTTGCAGACAGGAACGCTCAGATCCAGAGTAATTTTGACACCAGGTTCGATACAGTAGGTGAGGAGCGTGAGGTTATGGAGGCATCGTCTGGTCGATCTTTCTGGGAGGAGTTTCAGGAAGTGACGCCGGCTGATGCGGTGGATGTCTTGGGGTTTGTTTGAGCCACAAGTTGTGAATTAGATCCTTGCCCATCCTGGTTGGTGAAAACCTCCAGGGAGATACTGGTGTCGGTTCTTGCGAGGGTGGTTAACGTGTCCCTTCAGCAGGGAAGGCTGTCGCCCAGTTTCAAGGAGGTTGTGGTGCGCCCCCTGCTGAAGAAGCCTTCGCTGGATGTTGTTGGCTGCAGGATTATCAATTAACTTTTATCTTAGGACCTCATCTATTTATTCCTGCTGGGTTCTCCTGTTGGCCAACACTAATTCAGAGACATTGACTGAGTCAAATTAGTTGGATAATCAGCGGTTTTATTAGAAGTAATTGCCCAATGAAGATACAAGCAAAACTCAACTGCGCTGTAGGTAATAATGAAAATAATTGATATTATTGACAGGAATACATATAATCTTATAAGACAATATCTTGCATATAGCGCCTGAAAGTACTCTGGGACACTATCTGGTCTAGGTCTATAATGAATGCTGGGGGTTCTGTTCATATCTTAGTTACACATATATAATTACCTATACTTCAACAGACCTGCTCCTGAAGTGGATAGGGAGAGTCGATCGATCGATGAGAAGGAAATAGAATTCAAGGAAGTGAAGTGATGTAGAAGGTAGAAAAAGTGACCATTTCCACCTGGTTCACTGTTTTTATTACCTTTGATCTCCTCCCATTATCCACCCAGGAAACTTACGTGTTCCAATAATAATCTAACTAATCATGCAAGCCACGGACCAATCAAAATGCATGTATGGTCCACGCTCCATGAACATGTCATGGAACATTACTCAAACATTACCTCAAACATGTGGACAACTTGCGGTGAGCCGAATTTCCTGCCAGTAAGCTCTTATCATCACAAAAAGTATGATTTCAACTGTATTTCTTAATACCAGGCCCCTCTGTCTCAAATGTTCTTTCCTGTTGTTCCCTTACAATTCCGGAAAGTTCACCCACTCTACCACCTCCAACGGTCACAAGGTGACCTGTCATCCTTGTGACTTAAAATGTTCTCTTTGGTTAACCTTTGTTCTGCATTTAGCTAGACTGCTATAACTTCAAGCAAGCCATATATAATTGTGATTAAATACATAAGCAAATATAAGTGATTAAATATCTAATATAAAATAAGTAAAATATATCAAATATAAGTATGTAAATATCTTAATATGCAAGCCATGATCCAGGCCTCAGAAGCCTGAACCTATTAACTCTAAATTCCTGGCAACAATGTGGATGCACTCGCCACATACCGTCCGGTCTCTAACCTTCCCTTTTTAGGGAACATTATTGAACAGGCAGTGGCTCTGCAGCTGCAGGTGCATCTGGATCGTATCGGTTTCCTTGACCCCTTTCAGTCTGGGTTCCGCCCCAGCTATGGTACTGAGATGGCAATGGTGGTTTTGGTGGACGATCTCTGCCGGGAGATGGATGCAGGATGTTCTACATTCTTGATCCTGTTAGATCTCTCAACTGTTTTTGATACTGTGGACCATGGGCTGTTGTTGAGATCGCTGCAAGACCTGGGGGGTCTGGACGGGACTGACCTTAGGTGGTTCCGCTCATTCCTCTCAGGGACAAACCAGCGGGTGGTGCTGGGAGCTGAAATATCGAGCTCCTGGGCTTTGACCTGCGGTGTTCCACAGGGTTCGATCTTGTCTCCGCTTTTGTTTAATGTGTATATGCAGCCCCTGGGGGAGATCGTGAGAGAGTTTGGGGTGTGATGTTACCAATATGCTGATGATGCTCAGCTGTACCTCTCGTTTTCGACCGACCCAGGCCCGGCTGTCTTGTTGCTTTCCCAATGTTTGGAGCCTATGGCGGATTGGATGCGACAGAGCAGACTGAAGCTGAATCCTGATAAGACGGAGGTGATGGTGGTTGGTAGGGCGAGGGAGGTGCCGGCTCTTCTGGTAGGGGGGTCTGCTCTCCCATAGCCCAACAGGTTCAGAGTCTGGGGGTGGTTTTGGATCCGGGCCTCCGTCTGGATCGACAGGTGGAGGCGGTGGCTAAAGCCGCCTTCCGCCAGTTGTATCTAGTACGGAGGCTGCGCCCATACATCTCTGGGCCGGACCTGGCCACTCTTATTCACACCTTCATCACCTTGAGGCTAGACTACTGCAATGCTCTCTATGGGTCTTCCCTTGGTTCTGTTTCGGAGGCTGCAGCTGGTGCAGAATGCAGTGGCCCATCTCCTCACAGGGACGAGGCGGTGGGAGCATATAACACCTGTGCTCCACACTCTGCACTGGCTGCCTATAGCATACCGAGCCACATTCAAGGTGTTGGTGTTGATCTATAAAGCCCTACACGGTCTGGGCCCCTCATAGCTTGGGGACCACCTCGCTCTCTGCGCCTCAGGGCGATCCCTGCAGCCTGCCGGGGGCACCTTCTTGGAGTTCCCCCATGTTAAATGGGGGGCCACAATGGAGAGGGCGTTGTCGGTGGCGGGGCCGCGACTTTGGAACTCCCTCCCGGAGGAAGCTCGCCTGGCCCCAGGTCTGATGGCTTTTCGCCGAGCCTGTAAGACCTGGCTGTTCGCCCAGGCCTTCGGTGGGAAGGGTGGGTGGGGAGGGGAGGGTGTGTGTGTGTGAGGGGTGTATAGTAAATGTTGCGGGGGGGGATTACTTTTAAAATTATTTTTACTTGATGTTTTTAAGAGTTTTAATATTATTTTATTTGTTGTGAGCCAACCTGGGATGCCGTAGGCATGAGGGAACGGCCAATAAATGTAAATAAATAAATAAACACACAGAACCCCTTGGACTCTGCAAGGGACTCCTCCCCCTTGCCCTTCCCATTTCCCCCTCTCCCCGTAGAGGCAAGAAAGGATAAAAGAGGGCATCGAAGGGCTTCAAACAGAGCAGGGCTCACAGAGGTAAAGAGGAGAATAAGTATAAGGCCTGCGATTAGGAGCCTGAAAGCAGAAAAAAGGGTGCTTGGTCCCCCTCCTCATCTACCCCTGCCCTCTGCTTTCACATGTCCTCTCCTCCAGGCCGGTGAAGGAGACTGGGTAGCCCTCTGTTGCTGAGAAATTGCTTGGGCATGTGGCCTCAATTTTGGAGCTTTCCCTTCCTCCCATGCCCCTAAACCAGGAACCCACTAAGGAGAACAAAAAGGTTTTTCCTAAGTAAGGTGCTAGGCTGTCCGACCTCCTGCTGGCCCAGTTATGTCTAGAATGGCATTAAGGAAAAATGGGAGCAGCCTACTAGATTTAAGGGGCCACTACTAAATGAGCACTTTACTCTGTCCCCAAGTACCAGGAGTAGCTGGTTAGTTAGCTCGATTAGCTGCTGCTGCATCTATCTTGGGTAAAGTCCACTGCCCTACCAGCTAAGGGGGAGGGCTTTCCGAAGGGCCTGTTAGATAGGAAGGAAGGTATTACCCTCAGTAATAACTTTGAAGCATCTTCCCTAACGGTTCAGGTCACAGCTTTAGCGTCACGTTTCAGCTGTTTTTCAATAGAGCACTGTGGGACTCTCCCTTACAGAAGGTGCAGGCTAAGGAGTTGAAAGAAAGCTTCAAGAAGCTCTCCCTTGCAGCGGCCTATGCCTCTGATACCACCCTGGATGCTGCATGCTTAAGCTGTGGCGATGAACATAGTGGCTTAATGTTCCATATGGCTTCAACCATGGAAGGTGGAGCTACCTTCTAAGTCTTTCCTGTCTGGAGTAGTGCTGAGGCATGAATGACTGTTACCATACGATTGGGAAATACCTCTCTTTCATGAGCACTGGCGACTGTTACTCGGTACTTCTTCACTAGCATTAAATCCGTGCTTCCCATATTTTTGAGATTGGTACCTGTGATAGACATTTATATTTTTTTTGCAGTTTCTGGTATTTTTGGCAATTTCTCTTAGTTTTAAGTATTTTTGGCAATCTGGTACTTTACGTCTGTTTCTGGCATCAGAATGCAGAAAAGGTCTAGCCCTTGAAATAAACCAATCAAAACACAGGAGCCAAAACAAAGACCATTAAGGGAAAAGGTGAAAGTTAGGTAGTAAACTTGCAATTGTACACAAGTCTGAAGTAGCAAACATAAACAGCATGTAAGGGATGTTATGTGGTGTGTGGCTGCTGCCTGCTCCTGCCTAGGAAGAATGACTGGAAGTACCGAACAATGGCAAATTACCAAATGGAAACTACTTAAAATAGCCCCTCTTCCTGACCCGCGAAATGGTAAGTTTCCTCCTCATGCGAACGCAGGTGAATGGTCTATTTTTGACGGAAACTGCTTTCGCTGTGATTGCTCAGTTCAGCACTATTGTCAAGGTGACAAGCTTTTCAGCTAAGCAATCTCAATGCTCTTGCCAGAAAAGCAGAAAGCACTGACTCTCAAGCCACAAAAGCAGCACCTAGGAGTTCCTTTTGTTCTTGCCCCTGCTTTTTGGGCCGAAGGAGTTATTAGCCGCATAGGGAGCAGCACCCAGTCAGGTACGGGTGGCAAAAGCAAAAATGTTCCACAGAACCAGTCCAGTTTCAGGGGAAAAACAGCCCGCCTCCAATAGGCCAACCTGACAGACTGTCAGTGCCCCCTCTCCTTGGAATCTCTGATCAGTGGGAGGTGGTTACACCACTTTTCAGACCAATGGGTGACATCATCTTTGGAGGACTGAATGAAAGAATTTCTTTGGGGTACTCAGTAGAGTTCACCTTCCCTTGAAGGATCATTTTCTGTCCTCTCCCATAGCAAGGGATCTGTCCAAACATTCAACACCTAGTGCACATAGGAGCCAAAGTGGGCATGTATCCCAGAGGTACTGCATTGTCTACTCTTTTCCTGTCATCTCCCATATCTCAAGGGATGTGTCCAAACATCAACTTATGTTGGGAGCCAGCCTAGTGCACATAGGAGCCAAAGTGGTAGTGCATGTGTCCCAGAGGTACTGCATTGGGGTGAGTGAGTGTAGGGGCAAGGGTTGATTTCTTTTGTTTTGTTTTTAAAGGGATTTTTATTGGTTTTAGTGTTTTTAATGTCAGCCACACTGAGCCTTTTGAGAAGGGCAGAGTATAAATTTTAATTAATAATTTATTGCATAGCCAGTGGCTAATTTATTGCATATACAAATAGAACAATAACAATGATAACGTTCCATACATCTATACAAATAGCATTAATTTAAAAAAACCACAACTATAAAAAAGAGATCAAATGACATATTGACCCAGAGTAGAATCATATCAAGTGATCACCAAGAGAATTCCCAGAATTCTGGGCAAGAAAGGACACTAATCTTAATAGCCATAGCTAGAAATCTAGCCACAGCCCCTGTTATAAATGTATCCTTATCTTCAAGGATAATCAAATGTCTCATTTGATCTTCCCAGGAAAGTTTTTAATAATGGATAAATGAATCTTCCACGAGGCTCTAAATAAAACTGACAGAAAAAGAAAAACCATATCAAGGTCTCCATTTCACCAGAGCCACAAGGGCAAGGCCGTTCTTAGTCAGCTAAGAACTAAGTATAATTAGTCAGCTAACTAAACCGACTTATAACCCTCTTCTAACAGCTGAGGGAAAGGCGTTAAGGTGTGCCTCCTAAAAAGCTTTCTTATAATTTGGGCGCAGAAAGATTTTATAAATAGGGCATAAGAGGAAGATTTTGATTCATAATCATTGATAAAAAGAAAAAGAAGCAGCAGAATCCACAACTGAGATATTTGTTTGACAACTAATGTCTAGCAAATGCTGATGCAGTTCAGACTTGGCCTTAGAAAAGTCAATAACCATCAAATGAGAAATAGAAAAACCAAGAGAATTAACCTTTTGCTGAACCATCTTCAACCATTGGTTGGGTCTAGAATCTTTAAGTACTAAACAAATAAGACCATGGGGATTTTAAAAACGCAAATGTAACTAACAACTAATTAATAATGACAATCAAAATACGAGTATTAATTGAAAGAAGACCACATCCCACTCATAAAGTGACATTTTGTATACATAAGGGAGCAGAAAGAAGAGCTCTAAGAAATTTTGATTGGGATACTTCGATTTTAGCAGATTTTTCAGTAGTCCAAATTTGTGATCTGTAAAGAAGCTGGGTCATGGATTTAGCCTTAAACACTTTAACAGCTGGTGAAACCAAATTGCTGTCCCTGGACCTAAAACAATGTAAAATGGCTTCCACACTTTTATTTGCTCGTTGATTGCTGAGCTAATTTGAATAGACCAAATGCCAGAGGACTGAAAAATGACTCCCAGATATCTGAAGAAACCTTTCTGTTCGATGGAATATCCATCCATTTGCCAATTACGCTTAATTTGCCTCTTAGAAAAAATCATAGTTTTAGTCTTTTCATAGTTAATAATTAATTTTTTTCTCTGAAAATAAACTGAAAAATCAGGCATTAGTCTTTTTAATCCCACTCAATCACCAGTCCTACTGTTTTTCACTTGTCCAATGTGCAGCCCTCAACAGTTTGATGTATGATCAAGTGTGGTACATCCATCTAAGAATGGGCTAAAGCTAAATGAGAGAAAAATCCTTTCCATCGTTAAGAAGTAGAAAACTATAGCAAGTGAGAACAGCAATTTTGTTTATCAAGGTTTACCCATGTCAATAAACCTTCCTCTAGGCCAGCATTTAATTAAACGGCAAGATCGAACAGATGATGAATGCATTCCTCAGGTGCATGCAGATGCACTAGAGGAGCTAAGTGCTGCCAAAGCACCTGCGAAGTACATTCATCAGTACTATCCTACAGCATGAAATCTTTCCGTATTCTACAAGCCCTTAAAGTTGTTTTTTAAGGGTTCTTTGTGAAATATCAATTTAGCAAATAAAATAGTTACCATTTCAGTATATTTCCATCTAACTATGACAGGTATGTGTGAAAATTGTTCTTTTTTATACTAAAGGAAATAAAAAGGTGTAAGCCTATTTTCTAGCTATTCTCCCTTCTTCCGTTCTGGACTCTGTGATTTTAGCTGTCACTAGGACTTTGACTCTAACTGAGAACTTTTTACTTTCTAACTTCAAAGGTTTAGTCTTAAATTTGGTGATTTGGTATTCAAAGCATTTAAAAAAAATGTTTAATAAAGAGGAAAATCCTGACTCAGAAGCATATTGAGAGCTAACATTCCTACAGCTGTAGGAATGAGGCAGAAAGAGGTGTAATAGTTCCCCGCCCCCTTTAATTTATTATTGTTGTTGTTGTTAGCTTCTGTGTAGAAGTTGTGATTACCTAACTGCAGCAGGTTGAAGGTCATTGGTAACATCGTGGGAAAATAATACAAATCCTGCTTTTCTTCAGTTTCTACATCACTTCAGATGGGTCTATTCATTAAAGAAATTCTATGTATGGATTTGCAGGGCCCTGGTCTAAGCTTCCTGAATTCAGTGTGATTTGGAGGATTTGCTACAGACAATTTTTTTTTTTTTTTTAAACGGTCACTCTGATTAGGATATTACTTCGTTTGGTCTGTTCAAGGAACAAAGGTCCAGTTCAGTGGGAATAAAGCCAGCATAATGGGGCTATGGGGGTGTTTTATGGTTGTCTTATTTTATTGTTGAATTGGGTTGTTTTGGTTTTTTTAATTGAATTGAAATGTTTTTAGTAAATTATATGTATTGTTAGCTGCTTTGGGCCGCCTGTGGCGGGAGAAAGCAGGATAGAAATTCTGAAAATAAATAAATAAATAATCTGCTACTGAGTGCATAGAAAGCTGACTGGAAAAGTAGAAGGAAGTCTATACACATTTCCACCATGATGTTCGTAGGACAGCTGGGACAAACATATTGCTGACATTAACAACGGGATAACAGCCTGATTTACACCTCTCACAACCATTGTATTGTAAAGCAAATTTATCACTAATTTTATTACCATATGTAATATTTTAGACCAAACATTAAAAAAAAAAAAGGTTTTTCCAAATTTTCTCTTAGAGCTTTAGAGACTGAGAAAAACACAAATTTAAACCAAAGAAGATAGCTGAAAATTAAGTTTCTATATTTTTGTTGCACACTTTAAAAAACACTTAAATGAAAACAAACCATTGTTTCTTCAGACCTGCTACCTAAGAGGCAGAGAACTCCAACAATCTCCTGAAGTGATCCCATAATAAAGATTTGTAAAGGGATACTGCTTTTTGGGAGACTTACTGAATAGCTACATTCTGAGCGCTGTTCAATTTTTTTAGAACACCCTGCTGGTCTGATAAGTCTAGGTTTTATGCCCTTAATGCCACTTTAAACTGGCTGCTAGAATAAGTCCAAAATTAAAGGGCAAGAAACCCAGCATATAATTCCATGGGCCTCGGAAAACACAAAATCGTCAAAAAAGCATCTATCAAAGTGATTTCAATCCAATGATCCGGTACAAAGTCAAAAGATGTAAGCTGTTCTAATCCAATGCTTTCAGCTGCTTAAGATCCAGCCCCCACTCCTAGTTGCCAGGGCCCAGCCGACGGGTTCTTCAAAGAATGGAAGCACCAGAGCTCAGCAATGCCTGGCGACAGGGCTCTTCAAACTGACAGCTCGCTATTTGCTTTGGGTTTATATACGACAAAAACAACTCGGGAGGCGAATCACATAAACAGCACCATGTTCCAGCCCAGGAGTTGTTATTACAATGAGTTTAGCTCTGGGTGAGATGGTGCGCTCAGCACATTTTGACCAGAAATTCACAAACTATGTTTCTCCCCCCCCCCGCATGCCGCATTTATGCTACTTCAGAGCAACCTTCATAAAATGCTTATGGCTGTTTGCAGCACAGTGTTGTGAGCTTATAAAATTCTTTTTTAATATAAAAAACATCATCCCAATAGAATTATGCCTTCCTGTAGTGTAAACTAATAGAACAATCCATCTTGATTCTCCAAATCAATTAAAAATATATTTATCACATGGGAACTTCATTAGTACTTTTTTACTGTCCGGTTCCTGTTTTCAGATAATGTACATCTGCTGCAGATAGTGGATGGTTGACAGATTCTAGTGGGGTTTGGGGAGGGAACTTTCTTATGAATGGTTATTAGCAAAGCATGTCTGGCTGTATCAGAAAGTGGTTACTTTCCTGTAAATGATGTTGTTGGAACAGGCCTCTGAATACTCACCCTTTGGAGATGGTGCTGTGTATAAATTCTCTTGAGAAGCTTCTGGAAAATGTTCTTTGGAGCGTTCTGCCCCTCCTACCAAGGCTTGTGCTCACAATGAGGCTATATAAGAAGGGAGGCAAGTGCTTTCTTTCAGTCCCATGTTTTGAACCCTTTTGTCTCTTACATAGGACTTGGGGAGAGGGGGAAATTGGAAGGGTATGTGTCTAATACAGAGGCTTTCGTGAGGAGCTTACTGCAGATGAGTAACTTCTGTTTCTTCTTTCAGTGTATGCACACATCCCAGGACTCCAGGTGCTGGATAGAAATCGCATCCTCTGCCCCCCTGAAACCACATCTTCTAATTCAAGTATTGCAAGCATGATCCCACATTGAAACCATGAAAAATACTCTTATAATATAAAAAATGCCCCCAACAGTTCAGCCAGTGCAGAAATGTTCCCCACAACAATGGGAGCAAAACTGCCCCTTTTAATTTGCATACGTTTATATGTTCCGGTTTATGTAAATTAAAACTGCTCATCATTGCCATAGTGGAGCCTAGGCTAAAAAAAAAAGGCAACTTAAAAACAAAACAAAATCAACAATCCGCCCCCCCCCCCGCCCCCCAATATAACATACCCTCAGCCGAGTATATTCCAAAGGTCGTGTAAAACCTTTCTTTTTGGCAGATGGGGATCGGGGTTGGTTGGGTTTAGGGGTGAGGTTGGGTTTTTAAAGTGATTTTAATGTATTTTGTGTTTTTAAAATTGTAAGCTGCTCTGTGCCTTAGGGGCGCAGGGCAGGGCAGAAATCTAAATAAATAATTAAATCAAACTTGAACTCCTGAGCAGCAGCTTTATCAGTGTGACTCAGTAGCTAAACTTAGGGCAAAATGGTTTAAGAAACATCGTAAGAAACCCAATGCCTTGTTCCATGTGCACGCTACCATTCATACCCCCATTCCTTCCAACTGCAGCTGAGGTGGGGGTGGAGAACTGGTGTAATAAAACTGAAGTTTTCTTGGAAGTCTTTGTCATCATTTAGTGTTTGTGAGGCTTCTCTAGTATGTTGGATTTTCTGGTGTGTAACAATGAGTGACTTCATTCAGAAGTGGGCAAATTGTGGCTCTAGAGCAGGAGTGCCCACACTAGCCTGGCTGGAGATCTACCAAAGTGCAATGTCAACCTTCGGAGATTTACTGGCGGCATGGGGGTGTGGCCTGATTCTAATTGGCATGATCCTGCCCCTCATTTGCATTGTTACATGCCAGCCAGGTGGGTGTGGCTATGCAAATGAGGAGCCTTGGGGGCACGGGGAGAGAGAGACAGCCGCATGGGTGGGAGAGAGCAATTCCATCACACACACATCTCTCACTCTCTCACATAGACACACACTGGCAGTCTCTCTCTCTCTCTCTCTCTCTCTCTCACACACACACACACACACACACACACACACACTCT
>QEPC01008772.1:2051371-2091390 GCA_003113815.1 Sphenodon punctatus | reverse complement strand
AGGAGAGGGGGGTAAGGGAGTCGAGGGTGGAGGTGAGAGAGGAGTTGAAGGTGGAGATGGCAGAATCGGAGGAGGAGAGGACTGAGGGGAGAAGAGAGAGGAAGGAGGCGAAGTCCTGGGTCACAGTGGCCTGCAGGTCACGGAAGGGAGGGGGAGCAGTGGGAGAGGTTGAAGGAGGCAAGGAAATGGTCAGAGAGGGGATGGGATTCGAGGGAGAGATCGACGACAGAACAGTTCCTAGAGAACACGAGATCAAGAGAGTGACCATCAGTGTGGGTGGGTGAGCTATTCCAGAGGTGGAGATTAAAGGAGAAAGCTAGGGAGAGGAAGCGGGTGATGCCAGGCTGAGAGGGTGCATCAACATAAATGTTGAAGACGCAAAGGATGAGTGTGGGGATGTCGTCAGAGAGGAATAGGGCGAGCTAGACCTCGAACTCGGAAAGAAAGGAGGAGAGGGAGCCAGGGCGGTAGATGACAGCAACACGGAGGTGGAGAGGGGAGTAGAGGCGGACGGAGTGAGCCTCAAAGGTGAGGAAGGAGAAAGGGGGGAGGGGTTGAAACTGGCAGGAAGAGGCAAGAAGGAGGCCTACACCACCACCCCGGCCTTCGGCGCAGGGCTGGTGGGAGGAGAGACCTCCGTAGGAGAGGGTTGCAGGGGTGACAGAGTCAGTGGGGGAGATCAAGGTTTCAGTGAGGGCGAGAAGGTGAAGGGAGCGAGAAAAGAGAAGATCATGGATCTAGGGTGATTTTTTTAGCAGAGGAGCGAGAGTTCGAGGGAGCAGGAGAATGGGAGTTGATCGGGGGGAGACAGGGAATGGGGATAAGATTAGGGGAAGGGGGGCGATGGGATCAGCAGGCAGAGGGGCAGGGGGCAAGAGGTGTGGGGATGGTGGAGTGAGATGATAGGCTTATTGGGAGGCAGGAGGAGAGGGGGGAGAAGCAGGGGAAGAGGGGAAGAGGGGAGGGGGGTGAGAGAGAAAGACAGGCATCATGGTGGGTCAGTGACGGGGGGGGAGGGATGGGTCTTGAGGTAGTGCTGTGTGCCGCCTCAGTCCGCCAATGGCTCTTCACTCTTCGGCTGCCGCCCTCTGGCCAGCCACTTCCTTTAGGCCCTGTACCTGTGATGGGGGTGGGGAGAGGAGAGTCAGTCATCCACGTGGGGCTGATTAGCAGATGGTGCAGGTAGTTTGTGTTGCGAGGTTCCCAAATGGTAGATTGGAAGGAACCCCACATGGGATTGCACTCTCTAAATATAGGGTTGTGATCCCAAATAATATGTCTTGCTTATGGGGAACACATTAGTAGAGCCAGATTTATTTATTTTTCACAAGGGGAAAAAAAAAGAGTTGAGTCTTATTTCAGTAGAGCATTACTTTCCCCTCCCCCATATGTGTTATTTCAAAAGCATTTTTGAAGCATTCTTTTAGTGCAAAGATACCATGCAGTTACCCATATTTCCTTAAGTATCCTCTGAACTGATATTGCTGTTTTAGTAGAACCATCCCTGTGCTCTAGTTCTCTAAAAGTTCACTTGTGTGTACAGATGTATACCTGTCTTTTAAAAATTCTAATACTGAAATAAATAATGAACTTTGTCACTGCATCCCAGAAGACAGCAAGACAACTTCGGGTTTTAACAGGCTTTCTTTATTAACCTTTGCAAGGCAAAGGGGAACCGTTTCCCCCTGCTAAAATGAGTCGGTTAAGGACAGCACATTGTGCCTATGAGGGCGGCCTGTTGCACAAGCAGGTACATGCCCCTTCCATGTTTAGACTAAGCCAGGCCCTCCTCCCACCTAGTCCCTCCTCTGGCAGCCTTGGGTAGGGGGATGGGGGACACAACTGGGCACCCGGTGGTGGCCAATGGAGCAAGGATAGGAGAGTCCAGGCCACCCAGGACCTTAGGAGATGCTTGCGATGCTACCTATCTCCCTGGGATGGGGGCACACATCAGGCTGCACAAGGCTCATATGCCTGGCCCTGATCTCCTTTGCGAGGTGGCCCCGCTTCCCATGTTGGTCTGCCCTAAAGCCCCTAGAAACCAGGCAGACCCCCAAAGCAACCAAGTATGCCTGTAAAAGAAATTCCTTCCTGGCCCTGACAGACCAGCCAGAGCTCATAGTGCACCAAGTGGGTGGGGTAGGCAGTTACTCTGTGTCCAGTGTGCTCAAGGGCTCCCAAATGGTCTGAAGTGCAAACCTGGAATTTAAAATGGGTGCCACTGGGATCCCACCTACGCCTCCTGAAACTCCCTGCTATGCACCCCTCCCAGATTGGCTGGTCACCCTGCCCTGCCCCCTTCCTTCAATGGGGGTGTGTCTTTCAACTCTGCCTGTTTGGGTGATGGGCCAAGAGGGGGATACTTTTATTTTTTTTCAGAGGCTGGGAAAAAAACAAACGGTTAAACACTGTACACTGTTGGACAAAGCAGTTCAAGTCTGTGATTGGAAAACTAATTTCTTCTGATTGGATTTCATATTAGTTCATTTTTAATTCCTTAGTTGCTTTTTGTACACATCTGTTAGGAAAAGCAAAACACATTCTCTACTTATTTTTTAATTTTATTCAGCAATAAGACCAATACTTTTCATACTTAAGTGTGTGTGTGAAAGTTCTGTTACCAATCTTTAAAAAAAAACAAAAAACCTAAGTGAATACATGTAGCATTGGATCAAGGCACATAACAAGACTGGCCAAAGGGCATACAATGCACTTTGGTTTTCAGTTGGGGGGGGGGGGATTATGGCAACAAAAAGAGTGGCTTGGGTTTTAAACATTAAATAGCTCACAATTTAATAAAAAGCCAAAAGAAACTTGTAAACTTGCAAGTTTATTATGTAATTTCTGGAAATCTGTGACAGTAATGGGCAGTATTCTTGACTGTAGTGAAAGTATATCCAGTGTACACTGTACACTTGTATGCTGTATGTTTCTAACGTAGATATAAGAATTAAATTTCATATTTAACAATTGTAAAGTATCAAGATACCCTCTTGATTTATATATGGAATTTATTTTCTCTTCAAGTGTAGAATCTAATTTCTTTCCACTCCTCTTCCTCCCTCTGCTAAATATTTCATTTATTTTCCTTAAGAAAATTTTGGGAAACAAGAAACTAAATCTACCTTCGGATGGTGGTTGTGTATATAAAGAAGCCTTGTTAGGACTTGCATTAGTTGCAAGACCTTAGATTTTTCTGCCATCTAGTACAGATGATATATTTGTCTAAAATATTTTTTGTCACATGATTATATTCAGACAGCTGATATTGCCCATTACCACGCACATTGTTTTTACTGAGTGTAGGTTTACAGATTTAAGAGACCTAGCGCTTTAGTGTTATAAATTTTGCAACCACCCTTTAAATCTGTCAGATTTAACGTTTTATTAATACCAAAGTGAAAAATGACCTGTGCTTATACTTACAAGGATCTCAAATGAACGCAAAGTCCTGATTGTTCAACACAGCAAGAAAATTCACTTTCACAGTCAACAAGTCATCTTACTCAGTAGAACACAAAAGTTAAATGGTCTGTAACTTCAATATTAGCAAGGAAAATACAGTACAAATTACTAAAAAGTACTAAAATATAGAATTGTTTTCAGATATCCCCACTACATTAATCGCAGCAGTAACCTGAAATTTCAAACTTTTAATAAAAAGTTCTTAAATATAAATTATATGGCAAATGTACAGTACATTGCTTTTTCAGTCTTTTAATCCAGTGTTTTGCAGTAGAACAGCAACTTTTAAAAGTCACCCTTTCCTTGTAAGAAAAGCAATCCAAAGTCTATCATCTTGTTCACTATCATGAATGTGAATGATCTGAATCTGGTATACCACTGTCTCTGTAGCTTCTGTTACTACTGCTTTCACTGTGGTTGTTTTTATACAGATTCATTCCATTAGGTGGGAAAATGGTATGAATTACAAATTCCTCCTTGGACACTTGTTCATTATTTATTGATATCATCTGAAAAGAAGTCTCCCTGATTTCTAAGATGGAGTTATCCTTCTTAGTTCCAGCTTCAGCATAATCATCTTTTCTTCTCCGTCCCTTGCTGTACGCACAGTTCCTTGAGAACAAAGATCCATTTCTGTGAACATACCAGCATACTAAAGCAAGCAATGCTATAGCTACTACTGCCACTGCACCTCCTATGATGGCAGCCAAAGGCAAATTAGAATTTTTGAATGGTTCTTTCTCTTGCTCATGGTTTAGGGTTGTGGTAGGATTGTACATTCGAAGAGATGCTGTCTCAGTGTCTATACAAACGGGTGTTTCATCAGTTAGATAGATATTACTGGTTTCCATGGGAACCATACATACGCGGTATGGCGATTCTGGCTCAAGGGCTGTCAATAGATAATCGTTTCTGTCTCCTGTAACTATTGTTTCAGTTATAGATCCAAAGGCAGGACTGTGACCCATCTTCAGCCAACTCAGTCTTAAAGCAGTCATGGGGAGTGCAACCTTCCAAGAAATGTGAATGGTCTCGGTGCTTACAGATTTGACAATAATTGTAATGATTTTCCGCACTGGACTTGCTGTGGTTCTGTAGTTTTTATTTAGGTTTGGAGTCTTTATGTCTGGTTGTTTGGTCACAGAAATTGGCCAGTGTCCTTGCTCAGGGTATAAAGTGTTTGGTATTGCAGTGGTAATTTGGATGGTGCTTAAAATACCATCATCCTTACAATCAAATAGATCTGTGTTAAGGTCCTTGATAGCCATTCCACGCACTTTCTCTGGTGCTTGGCACATCAATCCACGCACATTAACTTTCAGTGGCAATAACTGCAGCCAGTCACGTACCCATTTCATTTTGCATCCACAGTACCAAGGGTTGTTGCGAAGAAACAATTGAGTTATATTGTCCAGGTCATCAAAGACTCCCTGAGGTAAATTACTTAGATTGTTTTTGGACATATCTAATCGATACAGCTGCCTTAGGTCAGCGAAAGCATTTGGTGGTACACGATTTATATGATTTTCTTGAAGATAAAGCTTTTTTAGGTTTGTACCTGGTAAACTTACTGGTGCAGCTGTAAGAGAATTACGGACCAATGACAGTTCTGTTAGATTGACTAGATTCATAAAGACTTTGTCTTCTATTCCAAGATTGTTTAAAAGATTTCCATCTAAAACAAGACGTTTTAGATTTGTAAGATCTTGGAGGGACAGGTCTGTAATGGTGGAAATACGATTATCATCCAGGCGGAGTTCTTCTATGGTTTTAGGGAGACCCCAGGGAATAGTGCTAAGATGATTTCGAGAGAGAAAAAGCAGTCGGAGATAGGTGTTGTCCCGGAAAGCCCCCTCTTCAATGCTAACAGCAGAAACGGAGTTATCATCCAAATGCAATTCTTCTAGATAAGGAATTTGTGAAAGTGAATCATAAGTAATGGTCCTTATATTATTTTCCTGCAAATGCAGTTCCTTGACATACTTGGGGAGGTTGGTAGGGAATTCATCTAAGCTGTTATGGTATAAGTATATTCTCTCCACTTTTATCAATTTTTTCAGGTCTGAAGGAATCCTAGCGTTGTTTATTTGATTGTTCTGAAGGTAGAGGGTTGTAGCATCCTCTGGAATTCCTGTAGGAATTGATGTCAGATCACGATCATTGCAGTAAATGAAACCTGCATCACAGCGACATGCTGAAGGGCATGATTTGGCACTGACTGATTGAGGTGACATTTTAAGAATCAGCCCTATCTTAGTCCAAATGAGGAAGATGTTCCAGGTTACACCGACCATGGTCAGGGAGCAATGAGGGGTTTGCACACGGTCTAGATCTCTGGTCTTCACCAACCTAGAAAAAAAAGATGATTCAGATTATTAAATATAGATACTAAAATTAAAATATTAATTTAAAATTATATCAATTTAAAATATTCATATAAAAGTCCTCCAAAGTGTATTCATTATTAGACTAGTATCAATATTTCCTTTTTGTGTTGACCACGTATGTCCTTTTAAAGTAACTTGAATATAACACATGCGTGTTTCATGTGTACAAAAGAATCGGTAAAAGCATTGCTATAAATTTTGCACGAAGATTGAAGAAGCAGTTGTTTATCAGATAATTTCATTCCCATGTAAGAGAGAAAGTTGTTCCTTTTACAATAAAGTTAAAGGTAAATCTATAACTTACATTCTTTTTTGGCACTGACATAAATGTTTCTTTCTTAGTTAAAATGATATGTAGACTCCTTAACTTGAAATCTTAACCACATGTACTCCAGAGGAGTTCTGTGCATCTACTGCAGAGTAATTGGTTTCAGGATTGCAGCCCTTTGACTTAAAATATTGTCCGTTCAAGAGGTTTGGAAGAGGTATATGTACAAAAGACAAAGTAGCATATATAGTCTTTCCAGTCTTTTACCAATTATCCATCTCATTTTAATCGGCATACTATTGAAACAAACCCCTTTCCTGCAAAGTGCCTCTCGTATTAAAAAGGAAGATAAAGAAAAACTTTGCATATGAAGATGTAGGACTGTCTCTCAAAGAGTAGATATATATTTTGGGGGAAATTTACATAATTCTGCAGCAAAACTCTTTCAGATGATTGAAGGGACTACTTCATTACATGCTTAATTTAATATTTATACATTTACTACTTGAGAAAGTCTTCTTATTTAAACTGCTAACAGGAGCGTAGTTGCCAGGTTTCCTGCATTTTTCCATCTGATGTATAAGCTAAACATGAGCTACCCAAGAGTGATAGTGGAATCTTCATTGGTAGTAATTATAGCATCCAAGAGAGTAAGGCACTGAAAACTAGCATTATACAAAGCCATGAACTACAGGTTTGTTAAATGCACTTTATTTCCCCAGCCATGGAAAGAATACATTATTATCCATCCTACCTTAGTTAAAAGTGTTAGTAAATTTTGTGCTTGCTGAAATCCAACGAAGGTGAGTTTTTTTCTGGAAAGATTAACTTTGGGAATCTTATGGGTTAGTCCATGTAGCTGTTCTTGCTTCACTGTGTTTGTGAAAGTGATCCTTGTTGGCAGTATGCACTTCCTGAATAGTCTCACTAGATTTAGTGAACATTCCAACAAAGTTTTAGCATGGTACATAAGCACACTAGGTTACAGAGGAGAAAAGCTTCAGCTTCCTGTTACAATGATGGAATGAGAATTGGATTTTTTCTTCTGTTAGTCTGTGCATGAAGAGCCTCTTCTGTTTGGTTTAATTCCTTTAGCAGAAATTGCCCTCTTTGTAATTCTTACACACTCTTCCATGTAAGGTGGTAATCAGAGATAGTAACTTCAGCTCCACGTGATGGAAGCCATTCATGATGATGATAGTTTCTTCAGGAGAATAGAAAAAAAGCTTTTTCTTTCCAAAGTTATCCAAGTATAAACTTTGTACCATAGCTACATCCTGATAAATCCATACATGCCGTGAAGCAACTTGCACTTAACATTTGTTCAGAATTTCCAATGCAGATGATATTTCCTTATGTCTGTAAGAGCAGGCATTAGCCTTACTGTGATTGGATTTTATTTTAATTTAATTCTGATGACTTTCTTCTGAAGCGATAAAAATGTGCTGTCTTCTGCTCAGATAGTTCCCCTTTTAAAGCTTCACTGGATCTTGTTAATTTCCTGTGAAAGAAAACACATTTTAATGACTGTGTATCAACAACTGTGGACACAGATGTGATTTACGTTTTTCATACAAGAGCTACGTTTATTATTTACATAACCAACACATCTAGTGTCTTTGATACGTTGATAATTTCACTGGAAGGTTTGCATATTACTGCTATTTCTGTTTTCATTCCTGCTAAACTGAGGGAACAGGTTAATCCTCTATTTAGTTGTAAATATAAAACAACAAATTCATTCAACAACTACTGAAATGTGGTTTTACATTAGTGACACAGTATTTGTGGGTTTCTACACTTCTACTTTGATGTATCCTGCAACAATGGAAAAAACACACTAAGCGTGTGTGTGTGTGTGTGTGTGTGTGTGTGTTTTTGTGTGTGTGTGTGTGTGTGTGCATGTTTGAAACACATGAAAATGCGCAGTTCATTGCTTTGCTCTGGCAGCACAATTATGACAATACTTTCATACACAGAAAGTACCAGGGTTTAAAAAATGATTCTTTGATATAAAATGTATCAAACTATTGTGTTATACTTTTTCTGCAAGAATCCTGTTAAATTTGCTATGAAAGTTCATCCAACCTTTTCTTCCCCCACCTCCCAGACACTGAGAAGTGTAACTCTGAAGCTAAATAATAAAAATTAAAATGCTCCAACTGCAATTTGCTTCTCCTCTCAGTTGTTCTTTAGATTCCAATAATTTATTATGAAAAAGCAATGTAGAGTACTTTCAGACATGACACTGACCACCCTTTAACCACCCTTGGTGGTCATTTATGCATGTTGCAGGGCTGCATAGGGCACCAATACAGCCCTGCAAAGTGCATAAATAACCACCAAGGGTGGTTAAAGGGTGGTTAGCGTCATGTCTGTTTTCACCCCATGTTTCAGGGCTGCATAGGGCACCAATACAGCCCTGCAAAGTGCATAAATAACCACCAAGGGTGGTTAAAGGGTGGTTAGTGTCATGTCTGAAAGTACATGTAGTGAATTACCGGAATTACTGAATTGATTGCTCTAGGCCTTCATTTTAATAAAATATATAAAAGGAAAGTAACTTGCAGTGTACTGTAGGATATTAGACACTATTAAAACCTTATCTTAAAATTGCAAACATATTTAGTTTGCCTTTTGCGGTACTGTGGGGGCCTGAATCTACTTGGTTACACCAATGTCATCCAGATGCCTGATGATCAAAATTACTAGTTAGCTTTGTGCAAAAGCCAGTGGAAACAAGTTTTATTTCTTCTAATTGCTGAAATATAAATATGAGTATCAATCTGCTATTCAAAGCATTCTTGGTATAATGGAATATACACGTAGGGAAATTTTAAATGCTTTATTTCTTATATGATTTTAATTGTAGGCATATTCTTCACTGCTTGTATAAGCAATTGATCACAATGAAAATATTGACTTGAATAACAAATACTCCTTTTTAAAGTTACTTTACCTATATTACATGTAAATGGAATGTTGGATGTTCAGAGTACAGTCTAAAGTAATAAAAAAAAGTTTCTTACCAGAATATCTTGTGCTTTAAAATAGTAAAGCAGGAAAAGTAAATACCAAAAATACAAAAGAAATGACCAAATAATGAATGGTGGTAAATGATGTAGTGTCACTGTTCTTGGCTTACGAATCTACTGTCCTTGGGGAGCTATGAGGCTCTGGAGTTCAAAATTTGTTCTTAAATATGGTAACATGTTTTGTTGTCTAATCTACAGGGAGAAAGGTATTTCTATACAATTTACTGAACCTTTGATAAAAGAATAGTAGTCTTGAAAAGGGGCAGTACACAATTGTGTTGGAAGTCCACTTTAAAGTAGGTTTGTGGAAGTCTGTCAGCTGTTCGCAGGAGGGGCATGTGGTAAAAATTTATAAAATAAATAAATAAAATAATTAAAATTTCTTAAGTCATGAATATAAGATAATAGTATTAATTAGCATTGTTCCTAGTTAACCTGGGGCTAAAGTAAGTCAAAGTAAAATTATCTGGATTAGTTTCTAAACAGCTTGCTTCAAGAATGCAGAACAGCACCAAAAAAAAAAATTAAGGTGAGAAGATTTTTTTATTTACTTTTTCAAATTTGAAACCGTTTCCTCTTTGCTCCATTTGCTATGCAAAGCAAACCCCCATTTATTGCCACTTTTGCATTAGTGGCAATCTAGGATTAAACTGAAAAGCACTAAAGCTCATTAAGTTCTTGGATCTTTTTTATCCTTTCTCAAAATTGCATAAAAAAAGAGTAAAAAACCAGGCAGTTCTCTGGAGAAAAAGACACTGTTTCAAAAAAATGTGGATTAAGCTTATACCCCCTCTCTCTCACCCTTCTACTTATACTGAGAAATAGTTTTCTTTAGGTCTTGATTTTGTTTGATATCTTGCACTTCTCTTTTTATATCTGTAGCTATTGCTGAAAACAATGCTTTTGCATATCAAAGGCTGTAGTGATCTGTCTACATAGAAGGGAATCCTGCTGCCATACTCAGATTTCCCTCTCCTCGAGCTGTGTCTACATATTCTCTGACATCAAGTCATTATAGTTGAGCTTGCAGGATGAAAAGAAAATAGTCCCCCACTGGTACAGACACTGTGGCCAGGTTTCTACATCATCAAATTGGGAGTTTCATGGACCCATGATTTTGAAAGAGAACATAAATTTTGAACAAAACAGAATAAAAAGAAAGAACCTTTAAGGAAGGAGAATTAAAATAATGGAAAATGAAGTTCCTCCTAAATGTAGTAATTTTGCCCTCCCTTTTATTATATGTACTGCATTTAAAAATTGACAGTAGAATTTCAAATACTTTGCACTAAATTAAATATTTTCATGAGTTTTTTAACAGAACACACACTTCTTTTATTTATATCTGCGTACACAGCTTCCCATAAGATGTGTGACATGTTTTACAACTACTTATTACAAAAGTACAACCAAATTTGAAGAGGTATGCAGGAGAAGATCATACTTTAAAAAGTTCAAAATAACTTGTGTTTCTTTTTCAAGTATGTCTATGGGACAATGATGTTTTCTTTTACAGATGTAAAACTGGAGAAAGTCTGTAGTTATCTAGGTGCTTTATTTTGTGTAGCAAGTAGAAAGTATGGTGATGGTGCAATACGCAAAAGCAAGATGAAACCCTTGCTAAACTAAAACAAGTTCTTGTCCCTAAACTTTAATTAAAGAAAAATGTCTACATTGTATTTTATGTTAAACTTCAATTTAGCATGTGTAACCCTTTTCTAATTTTTCAGTAGCAGGAATCTGATGTGTGACTGTGGTTCTCTTCCAAGTACGAGCATCTATAGCAATGGTTCAATAGATTTTATATGTTTTATAAGTGTGACCAGAATGAAGCCTAGAACTAACTCAGCTGTGGTTTACAAATGTGACGAATTTCACTTTTGGTATTTGGAATGGATTCATATTAGTCTATTTCTAAACAATGATGAGGATTGCAATGGATGGTTAGTAAAAATAACATTTGTTTAATCAAATTTGTTTTTGATTTGTGAAAGTTGGTAATTTACTGCAATTGCATATATTGCCAGTCCACAACCTTAGATAAAATGACTGGTTTCTAATGGCTGCAGTTGCACATCCAAAGCTGCAGCAAGTTGTTTTCTTTAAACACTGCTTAGCTGTATTTAAAACGAAAGAAGTGTCTTGTTTTCTAAAGTGTACTATGGTTAGCTGATAGGGACAGCAAGATGCTTTCTAAGCACCCTGTCTAGCAGTTTGAAATTGCCAGAGTCATATTTCAGGAAGGAGCCCCCTTCTTTTGTTGAATGCTAGGCAGGCCGAAGTACCACAAGCCAGCCTCTTGAGGGCAGAGGAAATTCAAGTATTTTTTGAAAAGTAAACGGGATTCTGAGTGCAGAATTTGTCACTTTCCCTATTACATAAGGTTTCCTTTGTTTTAAGGAGAATAAAAATCAAATATGCCACAGCTATTCCCCACCCACCCCTCATTTTCTGCCTCCAGGTCATTATTTTTGCTGCAAAGGTTTGTGATGAATGAACCTGATTCTGCCTCACTTTCTTGGTTTGTAAAGCTTAAAAGTCAAGCTTCCTCAAAACAAAAGCACAAATGGTTAAGTTACCTTTAATGAGTAGCCCACTAGCCTTACTCTGACTGAAGACAGGCGATAATTTTGCTGCAAATCCATTTGTTGAAGGAGAAAACTGTTGTTAGAATCCAATTGTGGAATGCATCTTTTCTTGCACATGTAAATTAGCTGCTGTTACTTTGAAATGCCCAGAGTACTACATACAGAAGGAGCTATTTGTGCAAACATTCTTTGTTTTACTTGTGCCAGGTTCACACCCCCTAATTGCAAGAGCTTAAATTTTCTTTTTTACTGAAAGCTTTATAGGCTAATTTATTAAAATGGAGCTGGAGGAGAAGAGGGTTTGTACTTCTGGGTTTTAGTCAACTGTGCCTCTGGGCTTCCTTTTCAAAGTTGCTTAAAGTTATTTGGTCATGAATAGAGAACAAATATTTATTGTCTGAAAGTAAAACCATTTTTTCTTTATCATATTTAAATGGAATAGCACCTAGAAAGGGCGTTAGCAAATTCCTGATCCTGAATCTGAGGTTCAGCAAGAGAGAATGCATACACAAAATGCTATTTTGCTGATACACTAATGGTTTGCATCTTTCTGACCTAGAAAAGCTAGTGATAATCCTTTTAGTTGTTTTCCTTTGATAGCTACTTTTTAATGATCACAATTGTCTCAAAATAAGAAACTTATTGGTGGTAATAATCAAGAAGTGTTATGTATCTGTGTGTGAGAGATTTCGTGACGATAAAAGCTTAATTTAACCCCTCTCACTTCTTTTGTACTTTTCTCTCTTTTTACTAAAAGCTTTTCACAATAAGTAGTCGTTGACTTTGTTACTTGTACATAATAGTGGAGTGACTGATTAATGTTGCAAGATATTCTTAAGTGTAATGACTCCTGGATTTTTTAAATTTAGCAATATTAGTTAGTATCAACACCTCCGGCAAACGTTTGCTGCAAGGCAAAAAATGATCACCATTGATTCACTGGAGGCACTAGAAAGGGTTTAATGGAAGTCTGCAAAATGTAGAAATGTTTTAGTTGAACATCACTGCTCTAAGACATCCTTTTCAATTAGAGCAGTTAAGATGCAAAGATGTGTTGTAAAGCTATAGATGTATTTGTTCCTGTTTTAAACATCACACATGAACATTATTTGCGCCTCCTGTTTTGAACAGCACACATCTGAGGATTAAAGCTTGCTGTGAGTTTAGGACAGAGGTTTCACCCACTGGGGGGTGGCACACCCTGCAAGAAGTCTGCTTTTTAAGGGGCCACAAGCCAGATTTTTTTTTTTAATTTTGTTTTTATTGCTTCTGTCCAGTATTTTATTCTCTAATTACAACAAAGTCTCCTGATGAGAAAAGTGTAGGCCTTCAAGAGAAAAAACCACACTTGGAAAGATTTTACTGACTTCCAGTATTGACTTAAGGAACCATGGTGCTCAGCTGACCATTCTTAATAAGAATGTGTTTAAGACAAAATATGAATTTAAGAAAATGTAAAAGTCTAAAGTCAACAGAGTATGCCACAGGATTGAGAAGAAACATAATAAATTGGCAGGAGGGGTTGGGAATACATTTTTAATAATGGAATTAACAGGATGTCAATAAAGAATCATCTTCCTCTATTTCAGTTTGATTTATTAACTCGTTACCAACCTGGACTTTATGTTGTCTGAAATATTTAAAAATATAACCAGGGCTTCTTGTGATAAAGTATGGTGACCTGGTAGGTTAGCAGCACTGACAAGAAAAATATTTTTTTCACAGCAAAGAATTTATCTTTCCATACACCTAAACTGATGACTGCATTTTTCATTGAGGCTCTATATCCTGAGGCAGTAGAAGACCAACCTAACAGGAGTTTCTAACAGTTTGGGCAATGTAGTGGCCCAAAGGAAATGAGTCTCTGGATAATTAACAATGTATCACATTTTGACAGATACAAAATTTTAACTATTTCATACAGTTATGACAACAGAGAATCATCCTTTATAGTATAACAAATTCTTTGCCTCCTGAAAAGAAAGTGTGTAGCACACCTTGCATCTTGAAGTTAAATGGACATAATCTTTTTTCAAAATCAGCTTTAATTGCACAGTGATTTATATTTAACTAATGTTGAACATAGTCTTTATGAATTGGAAACTGACCATACTTGACTTTTTTTTTCTTTTTTTTTTTTAAAGGAGGGAAGTGACTGCCAAATTAATGACCAATGGTTAACCATACCCACATTAGTTAGTTCATTACATACATTTAATTGTCACTGTACATCTGCAGCACTTTTAAAAACAGACTTGATACGTCAAAAATGTCAAACCCCTTCCCCCAATGTGGTTTGCAGTCAGAGAGTAAAAATTAACTGAGTTTAAAATATAATCCCTAAAACACAAACTGCAATATTTGGTCANCTGAGTTTAAAATATAATCCCTAAAACACAAACTGCAATATTTGGTCAGTGAAGTTGAAAAATGTACACTATTTCTTGAATGTGGAAGAGTTGTAGTTGAATTGTACCTGGGAAGCCAGGGTTCAAATCCTGCCCTAGCCATAAACTCACTGGGTGGTCTTGGATAGTTTCTATATTATTTTAAAGTATTGATTATATCTCTCAGCCTCAGTTTCCTATCTGTAAAATGGGATTTGTGTGTGTGCCTCTGTCCTGGGTTCCCTTGACCCTTGTCCATCTTAGTTTGTAAGCCCACTGGGCTTTGAAAAACTGACTGTAAAGCATTCTGTATGCCTAGTAGCGCTATAGAAATAAGTAGTAGTAGTTTGAGCAGTGTTTTTTAGTAGGCTTGTTATGCTCTATTTAAACCATTATTCTGCTATCAGACCCATCTGTTCTATAGATTCAGTGATAATACTATCAAACAAAATGGTTAGTGCGTCCATGTGCCAGGGGCATAGTGTAAAAATGATGCTATATGCAAAACGAAATGATGTACATTTTTATTTGTAAACTTTTACGTGTAAAAAGTGCAAAGGGTATATACTACATTGCAGCACATGGCATTTCAAATTAACCACTTATTCAGTAACCTGGAAACTAGCAACATAATGAACAAAATATCAATTAATTATGGTCAGTTCACAATACATAATTAGAGACATTTATTGAAACTAGCCACTTTTGCATGTCTTGTGCTATAGAAATCAGTATTATCAAATTATGTTAATTTTAAAAAGTTGTAGTTACTATGAAAGCTGGGCCTGTTGCATTCTCAACTTATCTGCATCCATTTTGTCTTACATATAATACATCAGGGTCTGTGTATGTGATAAGTGCCATACTTGTGGTGGTATTGTAAAACAAGCAACAACAAAAACCACACACACACACACACACACACCCAAAACAACCCCACCATCACCATATGTTCACCTTTGAATGTACAAAATCATGGGAATAGTATGTTTTGAAATGAATTAGATGCTTGGTATACAGTTTAACGCCATAATGATTTTGAAAGTAATCCTATGGCAATCTGATCCCACTAACTGCATGATAACACAACTGTAAATCTTAGCTTTGTTTCTCTCACGTAGATTGAACTGAATTACTATGCAGGTCACATCTTAACATTTGTCCAAGCAATTAATTTTGGCATTATCCTGGAAAGAGAATGTTTAATGGAAGCTATATTGCCGCCTGCACACGCGGTTGCATAAAACAGTTAAAACTCGCATATCTGGTTTCAGCATTACAGCCTTGTGGGATAGTAATACAGGCTTTAAAATCTAGGTGTAGCTGTTTGTTTATCCGTTGCCAAGAATTTTTAGTATACCTAAGTCGATCTAGCTGTGAGCAAGAGATTTGATCTTCATGTACAGAATGCTCATGTTGCTGAAAGATGATTGATTTTCTTTCACAGCTGTAATAACGACTATTAAGTGATCCTACCACACACGCAGTGCTGGTCACGATTGGAAACGGTGTAGCTTTAATTTTGGTGAGATAATCCATTGTGTGTCTTGCAGCATTTATTTAGAGAAGAATAACCAAGTCTCCAACGTGCTGATTTATACAGAAGTGTATGTGAAGATGGATGCTAGCTCGCAGATTTCAGCTAATTGTTGTTAATCATGAGCCATGCTTTATATATATATATATATATATATATATATATATATTTAAAAAAGGGGGGGGGGAGAAATCAAACTTGTTTGTGCATGGAAGCACAATACAGCTACTTCTGTTGCACAGCGTTGTAGATCTGCATAAATCTCATGCCTCCCTGCCGGCGCTGTTTTGCCTTGCTGAGAGCCTGATACATTCTTGGTGGGGAAATAAAAAGCGGAAACTTTTCGTGGCAATGAGAAGAAATCCGTTAAAGCACTTACCAGTACGTCGAGGGGAAAGAGCTCGTATTTACACAATGCAGGAGCAGCCGTAATTCCACTAATGGGTATGCGAAGCCATAAAAAAAATCCCCTTCCGTTTGGCTCCAGTGGAGCAAAAGCCGCGAGCCGCTATTGTATGGGCTTGCCCCGTGTCCGATCCCTGCGAGAGAGTGCGCGGGGCAGCATTGCAGCTCCGTGCACACAGCCCGCCCCCGCCAGGCTCCAGTTAAAGCTTCCCCTCGCAGTGGTGGAATAAAGAGGTGATGTCATAGATGGGCAGGTCTTCCCCTCGGCTCCTGTTTAGTGAGGTAGCTGGCGAAGTAGGCAGCCAGGGTGTGTGTGTGCTCATTACCAACACTAGAGGGAGTGGGAGAAGGCAAAAACATTGGGGTTTGCCAAAAGACGGTGCTGCTTATAGGTTAGGTTTGTATCTAATCCGAAAAACACATCATCTTATTAAAAGCAAGCACCTTTTCTAATTATTATCAGTGCATTATTGTGTACATAAAGACCCAGTGAATATTTTATTTTAGTAGATGTGCCTTCTGGAGTAAAATTTGGTAAGAGTGGAAACGGATTTTAATTTTGCAGATGATTATGTAATGAAGAGTAAACAGAGCCTATGTGTGTAAACATTTAAAATGTTTGCACTTGGCTTTATCTTAGAGGTTAAAGATAAAAGATTGTTTGAAAAGCAGATGTATATGAAAGTTGCACGTTACCAAAAAACAAAACAGCAAATAAAAACAACAACAACAACAAAAACCTTTTGGATAATTTGCATCACTTCTTAATCTTGGTCTATTTTATTTGCCCTGTCTCTTATTTGGCTAGTATATCGGATACAAAGTAATGGAAGAAACTGTATTGTTAAAGTTTTTTGGAACATCAGAAACTGTTTGGAGGAAGTTAAATAAATGTGATTTTGTATAACATAACATAAGCATAGGCTGCATGAAATAAGATGAGGCTTTTACAAGGAAATTAATATATAGAACCAAACTTAATTTTCAGTTTTGTTAATTTTATTCAGTAACAGTAATTCAGTTGAGTATTGAACAACTGCAGGGAATTTGGGGTGGTTATGTTAACATAAGATGGTAAGCTCTCTGGCAGGGACCGTGTCTGTCTTATTCTCTGTAAAGTGCCAGGTACATTGCTGGTGCTATATAAAAGCTTATAATAATAATCATAATAAAATAATTAAATCATGAGGAATTTTTAATCTTTAATTTAGAATATTTCCTAAATCTTTTAATATCTTAGTCTCTTTTACCAAGGGTGCATTTTTTGCTTCTGCATATATACACATGTACATTTTGTCTCTTAGAAAATCCAGATTACAACAGCTAAGGCATTGTAGATGGTCATGTCTCTTTAGTAATTTGAAAAAGTTGTTTGCTTGGTGCCTTTTTCTGTAGCTTGGTTTCCTTTTACTAGTACATTATTAACTGCACAAGTGATGTATTCTTTAGCATAGTTGACATTTCCCATTGTCTTTCTAAATTTCTCTCAAAATATTTGTTTCCTCCTTACCCAGTCAGTTGCTGCTTGCCACAAATATTTGATTATATTCCTTTCATTAGCTTCATTTAGTTTATCTTGTCTGCATGCTGCTTTGATACAGGCAGTTTGACCCTGTGTGTTCAACAAGACTTGGTGCTATCAAAGTGGAAGGCAAGCTCATGATAAGGATTGTGTTGACCTCAATTGTTTGGTGATTGCACTTTTTGTTGTCATCGGAGGACAGCAAGGCCAAGCTCCATTAAGTTCACAAGAGTGCTAGACTTCTTAAACTTTAAGTTTCTGGTAATCAGTAGAAGTTTCTTCAGTAATGCCTAAACATAGACCTTTGTACCTTCCTTCACTGTTTTCTTTTTTATAAGTTGTCCATTGACTGCTTAAAATCATCAGAAAAACTCACCTGTCCAATATGAACTACTGTTTCAAATATATTTTTCTACATATTAATTATAGATTGTTTTGCTATGTTTGATAGTTCCTATATTATTTTAAAGTATTGAATATGCCCTAATGAAATATGTACCCGTGTACAAAAAAAACCCCTTTACCTCTTAATTTCTAAACCTTTTGTACAGATAGCCAACTTATTTTCTTTAATATAAAATGAATTCCAACTTTATGAAAAAAAACCCACCAAACACCACAAAGTGAGGAAATTAGTTAGATGATGATAATACTTTCAGGGTTTTTTGTATATTCTCTCGGCTTCAGTAGGACTACTCCGGAATAAGTAGCTCGTGGATCAAGGCTCATAAGTTGGTAATTTCTTTAGAAAAATTACAGTTAGCAAGAAGTGTTTGGTGTCTGTTTAAACAGTGAATAAAATAAGTTCTCCCTAATGTGCTAAATGCTTTCAGTGTTCGCCTTACCACAAATATGTGACCTCATATACTTAACAGTAATCAAAGGGTATTTTACACATAGTGTATGAACAGTAAAATGTACATACACAAGCAGTTGTATAACCATATGTCTTCATTCAGCTGCACAACAAAGCTATTAATTATGGCATGCAGAATAAATACTTAACACCAATACTATTGGTGTCTTCTGTGTATTACAAAGGTGGGTGTCTTAAAACTGAAATTTCTTTAACAAGGGGCGTTTTCAGACAAGACACTCTCCACCCACCTCCCACCCACTATACATGTTACAGGGCACCCGTAGGCCAACACTGCAGCCCTGCAACCTGTATAGTGGGTGGAGAGTGTCTTCTCTGAAAATGCCTGTTGTGGAAATTCCTTTAAAACGTTTTGTATTCTTCTAGTTTCTCAAGTTTAGTCCTGTTTCATCACTCAAGAGGTTGTAGTGTATGCTAAAACACATCAATACTACATCTTTACATGCACCAGTGGGAAGTTCATAAAGGATATATAGAATGCATATTCAGCTATCTGTTAGTCTGAAGTCTGGCCAAATGCTTAATGCACTAGTAAGAAAACTAACAAATCTTCTTGTGTAATTCCAAAGGCTGCTGGAGAAATAATTAGATTTTGCCAGGTCACAGCTGCCTGAGAATACTAAAAGGTTCTTAAAATTCCATATAAACCTAATTTTGTGTGTTTATCCTTTTTATTTTGACTTTTCAAACTCATGTTCTTTAGAAATTTATGTAGCAATCTGAATACTTTCCACAACAACATTTTGATATCTGACAAATTCACATTTTTCTATTTTTAAAATGCTAAAAATTAGATTCCTTGCACCAGAACTCCTTCGCTGCTCATTTTATGCTAGACATGTGAACAGAACACTATACAGTGCAAATGTCTTGCATTTTAGAAGTATAATGAGTTATAGTTTTTGGATCAATTAAAAACAAAACAAAACTCTGTTAGCGGAAAGCAGCCACTGAATAGAAGTCATTATTATGGTATGTCCTGCAGGTCAGCCATTTTGGTAAAGCAAGAGATAAATAATCTTCTGAAAAGTTCTTGACTTAAATTCATATGTAGTTTGCAGGAGCACACTTAGTGCAATTATAGTAGCTCATTACATACTTTTGAATCTGTGTCACTCAATTATTTAATGCTGCAAAGTGTGCTGCAAGATCATGCATATAATGCTGCTGCATAGCTCTAACTTTGGTTTCTAAATATTTTGAATCGCCCTTGTCTGACTTCACTGAATATTGTATACCAGGCACGGACGTTTGTGGCTATTCCACTTACAATTAGGTAAATAAGTGAATCAAATTAGAGTGGACGTTGAATTTCTTAGGTAGTTCCATATTCTTAAAAGAGGAATCAAATTCACCTTATTGTAAGAAAACTTGAGAGCTTCTCAGTAGTTTCTACCCAGCTCAGCCATGAGTGCTGCTGATTTTGAAACATTGAAATGAAATGGACATTAGAGGAATCTGACTTACTGAGAGAGCTTCCTAAGAAGCAGGTCAACTTTAAAGACCTCTTGAAGAAATTTCAAAAGTTGTACTCCCAACTTAAAGCAAGGTGTATGATGACGCATGACCTTTCATGAAAGGAAACAATGCTGCAATCCTGACTCCACTTAAATTGCAAAATTCCTAGTGTGGGAGGTTTGCACCCAATTGAATGTCATGGTGGTGTCAGGTAACACATGCAGTTGTGAATTTAATGTTTCTAGCAATTGTGTTTTGTTTTAAAATACAATTTGAAATTTAAGGCAAGTGTGGGTCATTCAGAAGTACATAATTTGTCACATGGTTCGGTTGCAGCATTGAAAAAAATGGACTAAATCTATTGATCTAAATGTGTCGAAACTTGACTTATTCCAATGTAATTGAGATTCGAATGAGTCCGGCAGTGTATAAAATAATTCCTAGATATTACTTAGTGTGAGTAATCAGAACTTTTAAACATCTGCATTTTTGTAACCAATGTAATGGATGGACACAATTGTGTTAAGTCTAAATACTCTGTGTTGATTTAACAGCCAGAGGAATAACCAATGCAGCTGTCTCCCCCTCTCCCCCTTCGCCTAGTTTCCTTAGCAGCCCTGGGGAAAGGGACTTGTCAGTTCTGAGGTGCCCTGATGTAATCATCCCCCCCTCTCCTTTTTCCCTAAGGCCAGCCAGAAAATAAACAATGCCTGCTTAGCAGATCATATTTCTGTTGACAAAGTGGTAAACTCATTGACTAGTCAAAGGCAAGAAACCTGTGACTAAAATGTAAATGATTGGCTTCACAGCAATTATTACCCGGTTAAATAATAGTGCATAAGAATATATTAAAATAAAAATAATCCAATACTTTTAATAGTATTTGGGTTTCAGGATAATTAAATAACCCCCATAATTGCCTCTGTGCTTTCTCCTATGAAAGAGTCTTAGGATATGTTTGAGCATTTTCTTAAATTGTTTGGGTAATAAGCATAGGAGTATCTTGGAAAGTTTGTCCATATACGAAGTGTGAACAAATTAAACACAGTTTACTGAAGAGTTCCTTCCTGATGTTAGCGCACAGTTCTTTTCTCTTAGTAAGAGCCATACAGTTATTCAGCAGAGTATGTAAAGACTAAGCTAAGGTCACTGCTAAAACCTCGAGTTAAAACCCAACAAACAACAAAATACAGCTAAGGCTTCCACAGTTGCCTCAAATTACCCACCCATCGCATAGCTCAAGAGACATTAAACTACATCAATGGAACACAGATCCAGAGGCATGAGGGCTGGACTCATTCCCCCTTGACAAGCTTTTCCGCCTCCCTCAGCTTAATAGTTGTTAAAGGCTGGTATGAAATATGACAGAGTGAAGATTGTATGAATGTAGGTGAAGGTTTCCTGAGCTGTGAGATGTGTTGAGAGGTATGGCAGAGAATATCAGCTGCTTGGCAGTCAGGGTGAGTGCACTCCTCTGCCCAGCCCCCCCGCCCTGCCTGATCAGCTGTTTGGTGGCTGGGGTGAGTGCGCTCCTCTGGGCCTGATCCTCGGACCTTATCTCATAGCAGGGCTGCATGGACTGAACAAATGGGAGGCAGTGACCCCATGGCCCTACATTAGCTTGGGTTGGGGTAACAGTAATCCATACTGCGGCACAGCCTTTTCTGGCCAGCACATCCTGTAGCAGCCAGGCGTCTGCTCCAAGGTGGAATTGGATGGATGTCTGGCAGCCATCTAACTGAGGGGCAGGTGATTTTCAGGCTACTGTGAGATAATGTGGACTACTGTCAAGTTTGGTTTTGCCCTGTATTCTTACATGAAGCTCTTAGTCCTCTTACCAGTTCAGAAGGGAGGCTTGCTGGCAGTGCACAGAAAATTTATGTAAATAATTATAAAATCCCACAAACCTGGCTCCACAAAAGTTGGTGACTACTATGAGCTTAAGTCTCTAACTATTAGGGCAGCACCCCTGAAAGGGAGAGTGGATTTGCGGAGGGGTTTAGCACTCGCCTGAAGATGATGATCTTTGGGAAAAGCAATGCTGTATCCCTGAGATGGAACTCCAACAGCACCATTGGACAAAGCTTTCAGGTTGGGGGGGGAGGGATTCTGATGTAGCAGGACACCCAACTTTTGGATGATGGTAGATTACACCATTCTTCCTACACCTCTACTCCCTCTGGTTTGTGCATCCTAAAATTACAGTCTGGTATCCTTCAAAGATCAATCTTGGGTGTAGATACCATCCCAGTCCATAGCTTGCTGCTCAGCATCTCCATCTGTGTTTGAAAGGTGGGCAAACAGGCAGCGAGAGCAGCAGGTGGCATGTGGATTGGCCTCAAGCCCACTTGAAATTGGAGCTGGCAGTGTTTTAGCTGATAGCAGCAGCATCAATTCAACACAAACTGAGTTGGGATGGGGGATAGTGTCAGCAAAGGCCTGTGCAGGAAGAGGCGTGGCTATTACTATTATTATTATTATTATAAACATTTATATAGCACCAGCCGTGTGCCTGGCACTGTACAGAACATAGAAATAGACACGGTCCCTGCCCGTGGCTTACAATCTAAAAGACAAGGAGGGGGAGACAGGGAGAGGGGACAGTGAGAGAGACAGGGGAGAAGACAAACAAACATTCAGGTGGATGCAAAGTCTCAGGTGTGTGTGCTTGGCTTGGTTACAATCAGCTTGGTTGCAGCAGTTTGCAGAGGAGGGCAGACAGTAAGTATATGGGGAACGACTAGCAGGCATTGGGAAAGGCGGCGAGGAAAAACTGGGTCTTGAGGAGGGATTTGAAGGAGTGGAGGGAGGGGGCAAGGCGGATTTGGGTAGGGAGGGAGTTCCAGGCATGGGGGGCAGTGAGGGAGAAGGGTTGAAGGTGGTTAGGTGAGCAGGAGAAACGAAGGGGACAGAGGAAGAGCGGAGAGCGCGTGCAGGAGTGCGTAGGGAGATTAGGTCCGAGAGGTAAGGGGGAGCTTGGTTGTGGAGTGTTTTGAACGCGAGTCCCAGGAGTTTAAACAGGATACATTCAGGAAGGGGGAGATAGTGAACAGAGGAGAGGCTGCACATGGCCGAAGCGACGGGCAGAGTGAATGACCTTGGCAGCAGAGTTTTGCATTGCGATAAGGGGAACAGGTGAGAGCGAGGAGGCCAGCAAGGAAGAGGTTGCGGTAATCGAGGTGAGAGATAACCATGGCATGAACAAGGGTTTTGGCCAAGGAGGTAGAGAGAAAGGGGCGGATCCAAGCAATGTTATGGAGGGCGAATCGGCAGGATTTGGCAACAAAGTCAATGTAAGGTTTAAAAGAGAGGTACTTGTCAAAGATGAAGCCCAAGCTACGAGCTTGGAGAACAGGATGGATGGTGACTCCATCGATGCAGATGGGCAGGTTAGAGGGAGAGGAAGAGGAGGGAGGAAAAATGAGGGGTTTGGTCTTGGCCATGTTAAGCTTGAGTTGACGTCGGGACATACAGGCGGAGATATCAGAGAGGCAGTTGATGAGGCGTGAGTGGAAAGAAGAGGAGAGAGAGGGGGTAGAAAGATAGAGTTGGGTGTCATCAGCGTAGAGGTATTGGAATCCGTGGGAGGCAATAAGTTTGCCAAGGACAGGGTATAAATAAAGAAGAGGAGAGGGCCGAGAACGGAGCCTTGGGGGATCCCAACTGAAAGGGGGAGGGAGGAGGAGTTTGACTCGGGGAGCGAGACATTAAAGGAGCGTTCAGAGAGGTAGGAGGAGAACCAGTCAAGAACAGAGCCACGGAAGCCCAAAGAGTAAAGCGAGTCCAATAGAAGCAAGTGGTCGACAGTGTCAAAGGCAGCAGAGAGGTCAAGGAGGACAAGAATGGAGTAGAAGCGCTTAGATTTAGTGACAAGTAGATCATTGGTGNGCTGGGGCAGTTTCAGTAGAGTGCAGGGGGCGGAAGCCGGATTGGAGAGGGTCCAAGGAGGAGTTGTCAGAGAGGAGGTCCAGGCAGCGGGAGTAGACGACACATTCCAGAAGCTTTGAGGCAAAGGGAAGGAAGGAGACTGGCCGGTAACTAGAGGGGTCAGATGGGTCCAGGGTGGGCTTTTTGAGAATGGGGGAGACAGTGGCATGCTTGAAGGCAGAGGGGAAGGAGCCTGTGGAAAGGGAGAGATTGAGGACATGTAGAAGTGGGGGGGTGACAGTGGGAGCAATAGAGGTCAGGAGGCGGGAGGGGATTGGGTCAAGGGGGCAGGTGGAGGGATTGGATGAAGAGAGCAAAGTGGAGATTTCCTCGAGAGAGGCAGGAGGGAAGGATGTGAGGAGAGAGGGGTGGTACGGGAGCAGGAGGAGGTGGGTTTACCCCGAGATGTATGACTATGATATTTGGCTGAACCCAAGCCCTCAAACATAAAACTAACGGGCTAAGCTGGGCCCACATCATACGCTGCTTTCCTTTTCATAAGATTTCAGCCCTGGAGCTTGAAACCCAATTGAGTGCACCAGCTGGTACTTCTGGCTGTTCACTCTGCCTAGCTGATGAAGCTGTGTCCCAAGATCCAGACAAGCTTTCTTGCACCATCAGTCTTGATCCCTGGCCCTTGCGCTGTGACTTGTGTTTGTAGAAGGAATGGCGTGACTATTCTGGGAGTGGTTTTGGAGTGAGAATGGTGTGACACAGATGGGTGGATCAGAATAATGAATTCCTGTCTCCAGCACTTGGACCAAAATTAGTTTTATTGAGTACCTCCACACAAATGATGGAAACTTAATAAACCAAAAAATAGCCTCCTTGACAGTGACAGTCGCTGTTTTTACAGACGTTAAATCCAAAATAATGTGTCTCAACCCGGGTTTAGATATCTGTGTAAACACCTAATCCTAGTGTAAAATTTCCCTCCCAGAGGCTACTTTGAAAATTAGTACAAGCTTTAAGACCTGTATAAAAGTTGGGGGTGAAGGTGAATAAGGAGTGTGCGGAGGAAGAGAAGGGTTAGAGCATGGCTCTGTGCTATGGATGTCGCCTGTCCTTGTGTGCATACCCTCGTCCTCTGCTCCCTTACCCTGAGCTCAGTCTTTTAGTGCTTGGGAATAGGAACTGGATCCAGGGGCTTCATCTAGGAATTGAAAAGGGGCCAAGTAAAAACTAGCCATGGTCCCATTTGGTTCCTGGACCTGAACTTCCCCACCCCTGCTCTCCAGCCTTAACTATGCCTCGGGAGAGGGGTTTGAAATTGGGAGTGCTGGATTGTTGTTCATCCCACAAGTACAATACTAAAGCTGTGTTGTATGGTAGTTTTGATATTTGTGGAGTATGTGTCTCTTGGTTGATAAGCAGAAGATACAGGCAAGCTTTTCCTCTCCCTATATTTGTAAGGGATATGAAGTATCATGCTTTAGGGCATGAAACTAATCCTTTATAAAGGTAACAGAAAAGTATGCCTGTGGGCAGGCTATTCCATTGCTATCTCTTCGTGTCCGCCATTGAAGCAGCTGCTACTGTTTATTCATGGTCTGATTTTAGTATGTCAGTTCCCTAATTCTTTCCTAGTCAGTTTCACTTCTTATTGCTGTCAGGTTCCCATATGCTAGCACCATACGATGGTTATTGTTTTTCATTTACTGCAGCAGAATCCTATTTGAATTGTAAAAAAATATTTTGTTTGGAATACATATTGAAGAAAAAAAAAGAAAAACCACCACCACCACTAAACATCTGTTGGATTCTGGTTCTGTAAAAGCTGGGCGAGAAAATTTAAATTGGTCCATATTTGATTCAACAGTGCTATTTTAAATTGACCCCACAGCCGGGCTCCCCCACACCAATGCCTAATGAAACGGTGGTCCTGACCCCTCTGAGCGCTGTGACATGATGTCCTGTGGGGAAAGGACGTGCATCAGAAAAAGGGCAGAATAAGGCATTCCTCTTCCCTTTATCTTATGTGGCCCTAGCCTCATTGAACACTATGACATCATGGCATTCAACAGGAGTGGAGTCTCTTGCTGGGGGGGGGAGGGAGTCTGGCGTGAATCCGAGAGGATTGGACTGGGAGAGCTCCCAAACTGAGTTGAGCCTGACAAAATCCCTTGTGTCCAATAAGATGCAGACAGGCATGCAGGGCTCTAATCCTATGCATCTCTTTAATGGCTTCATATTTGGTTTAGAAACACAGAAAAACGTATGAGCCCCAGGAAGTGTTGCATTGTTCTCAGCTTGTGTGTGAAACTCTTTTTGTGTATGAAGAGAACTTGAAGAAATACATCCGCTGGACAAGCTGAAGTTGCAGATCTTGACGGCAGGCTGAGCCAGCATTTGTCACAGATTCCTAATGTCTTGAAGACTTTGGGCATGCCAGGCTCACCAAAGAGCAGCTGTGGAAGCCGCAATGCCTACTAGGACAGCTAAGGTTTTCTACTGTTTCCATTGTAAGCCAGCTTTGATGAATGTGTGTTACTGTCGTAAATAGTAGTTCTGAGGAGAAGTGTGATGTACAGGTTTTCTGCATAATTTATTTAGGCAATCATTTTAGTGCATAACAGCTGTTCTGATATATTCTCTCTCTACTTTAATTTTTTTTTTTTAAATCACTTTTTCAGGAGATCAGTTATAAACTTAAGTTTAAACCAGATTTCTGGTTAAAAAAATTATAAAAAAATATTTAATTGCAACTGTGTGCATAATTGCAGCTTTTTCATCTAAACAGTAATAAGGCTTTTTCTCTCTTGAGCTACTGTTTCCTATGTAAATTGTTGTCTTGGTAAAGGGACAGATGACACCTTTGTAATGAATCTTGATTCATACACTCTAGAAGCCATCACTCTGTGCTTCCATATCCTGTCCTGTCACAAAATGTATATTACATTTAAATAATCATATGTTTTTAAAGCTGCTCACAAATTCAGCATTAACAATAATTTGATTTATTAGTTACCTAGTCAGTGAATTCACTGCTGAGCAGTGAATTTGCTGATATGGTCTTTATAAAGAAAAAAGGAGTATGGTTTAGGAATCAAAAATAGAATTGGTTTCCAAATCCAAAACGTTTCACAGGGAGTACACTTACATGTAACCGTACATGGCACTGTCACTCTTTGATCCTGCCTGGCGTGAAGGTCCTCACCCCAGGCAGGATCCGGCCCGGCCGCCGAACAGACATGCTGGCGGCCGAGGCGGGGAGAGGGTCGGGTGATGTGTGGATGTGGTCTGCATGTCCCCGACCCTTGTGCTCCTCAGCGCAGCCCGCCCACCTCCCTGACAGGCAGGCGTGGCAGCCCATGAGGCTGCTCCGCCCACCACCATCGCACTTGACGGTCCGCACTATCTCAATCCAGGGATGGCTTCCCTAGGCCGTGGCAGTGTTTAGCCTGCGCTGTGACTCGGCGAGGAGCCTGAGTTACAGGGTGGGCTAAAATGTGCCACAGTCCGGGGACAGTCCTGTTCCCACCTGGGATAACATCTGGAGGGTGGGATCAGACAGGATGGCACTGCAGGTAGACATGTGGGTTAAAGTGTGGCCACCCGTGGGATCATCCCGTTTGAAAATAGCCAAGGATTATAGAATCTACAAGGAGCATATAATACTTTTTAAAGAGTTGGAGTGACTAAAGTCATGCACTTGATATTCCTGGGGCCACTCCTGGAGAAACATGCCAATTTATGTAGTATCAAAATAAGCAGTGTCTGGGATGGACAGTAAATTCACAGCAGGTACCTTACATGTGGGAACTACGTTAAGTTAAAGGTTTTGTGTGCCAGCAAAATGAGGTTAATCCAACTAGTGTAATAGGGTGTGGCCACATGAACTGGAGCAGACCCAATATCCTGCTTGCCGCCTGGCGGGCAAGTGCAGCCACCACACTTCGGGCTGGCGGGAAACCTACAGACATGGTCCAGCCCCCACCTCTCGTGGCCATCACCAGCTCCTCCACAGCTGGGGTGGGCCGAGGAATCGGCCACATGAAGCTGGATGCCCGGACTTCTGCTGTACTGCTAGATTGGGACCACTGCCTCTAGGCAGCTGTTTGGGGTGTGTGTGAAAGAGTGCATATGAGCTGTTGCGCTTTCCCCCCTCACCTAACAGCTGATCACTGGGGAGGACGACCCTGGGAGGAGCAGTCGTCAACCTTTTCTCAATGGACTTGGTTTCCAGACCCCTGACCATCTTTGTCACTCTCCACTGAATCTGTTCCAATTTGTCGATGTCCTCCTTAAAGTGCAGTGCCCAGAACTGGACACAGTACTCCAGATGAGCTCTGATGAGCGCAGAATAGAGTGGAACTATTACTTCTCGTGACTTGGAAATGATGCTTCTGTTCATCAGATTATATAGCCTAAAATTGCATTAGCCTTTTTTGCGGCTGCATCACACTGCTGATTCATGTTTAGTTTGTGATCAACTACAATCTCCTGATCCTTTTCACGTGTATTGCTGCCAAGCCAGGTACTCCCATCCTGTATTTGTTTATTTGATTTTTCTTACCTAAATGCAGAACTTTACATTTATCTCTGTTGAACTTCATTTTGTTAGTTTTCCGACTTATCAAGATCTTTTTGAATTTTATTTGTGCCTTTTATGGTGTTAGCTATCCCTCCCAGTTTTGTGTCACCTGCAGATTTAATAAGCATTCCCTCTACTCCCTCAACTAAGTCATTCATAAAGATGTTGAACAGGCCCAGGACAGAACCCTGTGGGTAACCCACTTGACACTCCCTCCAGCTTGATGAGGAGTCATTGATGAGCACTCTTTGAGCATGTTTTTTTAGCCAATTGTAAATCCACCGAATGGTACTGTAATCTAACTCACATTTTACCAGCATATGAACAAGGAGATCATGTGGGACTTTAGCATATGCTTTGCTAAAGTCAAGATATATTATGTCCATTGCATTCCGATGATCCACTAAACTAGTAACTTGGTCAAAAAAGGAGATAAGATTAGTTTGGCATGACTTATTCTTGACAAATTCATGCCGGCTTCTAATAATCACTGCATTGTTTTCTAGATGCTTACAGGCTGACTGCTTTATCATGTGTTATAGTATCTTTCCAGGTATCGATGTCAGGCTGACCAGTCAATACTTTCCCAGATACTTCCCCCCGCATCCCTTTTTAAAGATAGCGACACAATTTTCTTGTCTCCAGTCTTCCGGCACCTCACCCATTCTTCAAGAGTTCTCAGAGATGATAGACAGAGGTTCTGAGATTACATCAGTAAGTTCTTTAAGGTACCCTAGGATGTAATTCATCCGGCCCCAAAGTCTTGAACTCGTAGCTAGATGTTCTCTGACCAACGTTTTAACTATCCTGAGTTGCAATCGTTCCCCCTCATCATTCACACTACTTTTGCCTGGTTGGACACAGTTTCCCTTTGGGGAGAAGATGGAGGCAAAAAAGCAGTTGAGTAGTCCAGCCTTATCTTTGTCATCTGTTAACATTTCACCATCTTCACCAAGCAGCAGACCGACCACTTCCTTTCCACCCCTTATAACATACCTGAAAAACCCCTTTTTGTTGTTGTTAGCATCCCTAGCTTCAGCTCATTCTATGCTTTTGCCTTCCTGCCACCATCCATTTGACTACGCTTACCTTTTTCTTAACATTATGAATTCCAGCATCCATGATCACTTCCCCCCCCCCCCCCCCAAAGTTCCCTCTAGTTTAATCTCATCGACCAAGTCTTCCCTGTTGGTTAGGATCTAGTCTAGGATAGCCAACCCTCTCATTCTTTCCTCCACCTTCTGACAGAAGTTGTCCTAAAGGCAAGGCAAGAATTTACTGTACATTCCTTTCTTAGCAGAGTTTGTCTTTCAACAGATATCGAGGTAGCTGAAATCCCCCATTACTACTACTGTCTGCCTTGAAAGATGTGCAGTCTGTTTTAGGAAGGCATCATCCACATCTTCTGCTTGGTTTTGTGGTCTGTGGTAGACTCCAACCATGAATTATTTTTTTGTATCTTTCACCTTTCACCTCATTTTTACTCAGATATTCTGAACAGGACTGCCATGCTCAATCTCATGGATTTCTGTGCAGGCAGATACATTTCCGACATATAATGCTAATCACCCTTCTTTTCTGTTGCATCTATTATTTTTGAACAGGTTATATCCTTCAGCTACTAGATTCCAAACATTGGAGTTCTTCCACCAAGTCTCAGTAATACCTATTAAATCATATTTACCTTCCTGTTTTATGAGTTCAAGTTCATCTTGTTTATTTCCCATACCCTGTGCATTCATTTACAGACATTGAAGACCATGATCCACCTGCCCAACAGCTGATCACTCCTCCCAAGTCTCCCCTTCCCCACCCCATCCACCCCTCCCTGTGATCAGCTGTTAGGTGGCAGGGGAAAGGGCATGTGCTCTTCCCCGGTCCCTTTCCCCTGCTATCAGCTGCTAGGAGGTGGGGGGAACATCCTTCTCTGGGCCTGATCCACAGACCCTGCCTAGTGGCAAGACTGCATTGCCCAGCCTTATGAGTTAACCCACTTTGGGCAATGTTACTGTGACAGTGGTGGCTGGCGAGGTGCAGAGCGCGGCCAGGCCAATGGTGGAGTGAGCCTGGTCAATGGCAGGCGCAATCAACCAGAATTTTAAGATTAAGTTGAAATTATACAGCATCAGAGAAGAAGATAAAAGGAGAAACACACACGACTGTTAAGTAGGACAGTCAGAGAAACGAGGTGCACACCATAAATGCAGCAGCATGGGGCTCCAAGAGACCCAACCATGCTTCACAGTTCTGCTGCAGCGTAAAAGCCAGATGCCACACCCAGACAGGGTAGACTAATTATTTTAAAATGCAGGGAAAATAATTCAAGTGAAGAAACCCTTTCCCCCAATCCCCCATCCCACCCTTAAAACACACAGAAAGCAAAACATTTTAATTAATTTGTTTGTTGAACAAAGAAGAAAGCCACTAGGCACAATCAAAACCATATGGAAAATGCAGAAAAACCCAACAATATTGTGAAGTCCTAAAATCGCCACCATAACATATGGCGTTGGCAATCTTATAGGAAAACCACATCCCACCAAACCGTTAACAGTGCAAAGGAACCATTTTAAAATGCAAGGAAAATTCAAGCAGAGAAAAGCCTTGCGCTTTCCACCCAATTTCTCCCCATAAAATTAGAAAGCGCAGACAATTAGGGTGGAAAACAGCAAGGGGACCATTTTAAAAAAGAGTAGCCATGCCTGGTTGGGCCCACAAAATGGCCTCTGCATGCCTGGGAGTCTGGAGGGAGGAAGCAGCAGTGCATGCAAACACACACACAGTAAGCAAAGCAAACCATCTTATTTCCTTTAAGCTTGTTCAACAAATAAGACAGACACTTGGCATAACCAAGTTTTAATCTCATAGGAAAAAGGCTTGGGCATCATTTTTAACAGCTCAAGAACCCTATAAGAATCAAGAGTTTAGAATGATCAAGGGACAGAAATAACTTTGAAAATACTATAATACTAAATAAAATAAGTCACACCCTCACAATGCATTTTGAGTTTCAATTATGGCCATCCAGTCCAACAGGGAATATGAAAAAACAAAGTTTCAGAGAACAGTGGTGCTTTAAATTAATTTACAGGCATGGAAAGAGTTAGCCTCCAACTGTTGTCCATTGACTTTAACCTCATGAAAGGTTATGCACATGTTCCACTCTTAAAAGTATAAATTTCTTGAAAGGATATTTTTAATACAATGAATAGTTAATTTATGGAGCTCCCTGCTACAAGGTAATGCAATGAAAACACAGATGATCTCAAAACTGTACTTGGGTCTTAGTGGAGACAAGATGCAGCTGGGACAGTGAAACAAATGGAATGGGGGCACAGGAAACTAAAAATGACAGTTATAGGAACACAAGGCTTTGTATTCCATTAGTCTGCCTGCCCACGTGCCTGTCACCTCCTCTTCCCCTTGGGGTGCCCTATGCACTGGGCGGGCCAGTTTCAGGACTGCCACCAAGCAATATGATGGCCTGTGGAATTGAGGATGTACATAGTCTAGGCCACGGGAAATAGTCCAATGCTGGGCTTGAGGAACCATTGGTCTGACCCAGCATGGCACTACTTCAGTATTTATGAGCACATAAACGGGGGTAGGTTCCAGAGACCGTGCCCCAGCCTAACAGCTTCACAAGCTGGAGGGCTCCCTCTGGGGCCTGCATGGAAATATTTTTCAAGGGTTTTGTCTGATCTGGTCCTAAACGACACAGGCAGTGGGACTCTAGTCCCAGACCCCCATACCCTTTGGCTTACCAGAAAAGTCCCCCCCCCCCCGAGTATGAAGGGTGTCCCTCAACATGGAGGAACTGCCTTCCACAGAAACTTCAGAATAATAGTCAGGCTGGGTCAAGGTCCCACTGCAGGTCTCTTCCCTGCACCCACAGTTACTGTGGCTCTAAGGGTGAGAAAGGGGCCCTGGCATTTGGACCACGACACACAGTGGAACTGGGTACAGAAGTACAGACCGTCCTGTTGTCTGCTAGATCAGGATGGACTCAGGAGCCTACCTAGTGATTCTACTTAAAAGGCTTTAGAAATCCATCATCCATGGCTGCAAAGTCCAAACACTGTAATCACACTCACTTGGGAGAGTGCGGGAGGGCCGTGCCTTCATCCCCGGTTCACTCGCAGCAGTGTGAACTGGGGGTGTCTAGTTCAACTGCCCAGACATGCTTTAAAACGGATCCATTTCTGCCCCCATAGGGCCCCTGCTATACTGCCCTACACTGAGTTAAAAGAAGAACTGCAAATCTCAATGCCTGCAGTATGGATGGGAAAGGAACCCGCCCAGACCGCAAACGGCATTGTTTTGTCTCTTAAAGGATTCCCTACCTAAAGTGCGTGGTCACATGGTGTCATGGCCCTGACCGCCCTATCAAGTGCCCGCCCGGATCCACCTCCCCAGTGCCGTGCTGCTGTGGCTGCACATGCACAACTCTGAAGCTGATTTCCCCCTCCAGCACAGCGCTGCCCGCGGTTCAAAGCAAAGCAGGCAATTCAGCTGCTGGCTGCCGGCCTCATGATCACACATAGGAAGCAAGAGGGCATGCACAGTTGGCTGGTGCACAGAAGTGTGGCGCTGGCTGCTTCAGTGGCTCTGTGGTCAGCTGCAACACATCTGCCCAGCTCTAATTTTATTGTGTGTGACCCTGGGACTGCTCCCGAGTGATTAGAGGTTGGGGAGGCTTGTGGGGCACCGCCCCGGATGCCCCAGTACTTGAACCGCCACTGTACCACGTGCTTTGGCCTCAGTATTTTTCAGAGGACACATCACATAGGAGCTGGCTGCCTGTGTTTATCTGGCAGCTGCAGGCCATATGAGCTACTGCATCATGTGATAACATTGCCTAAAGTGGGCTGTAAATTAGGGTGTAAATAAGCACATATCTAAGGATGAGCCAGTCAATACAGTATACCTGGCCTTTCAGAAGCTGTTTGAAAAGATGCTCTTGAGGAAATTAATGAGTCATGGGATAAGAGGCGGTGTCCTATTGTTGTTTGGCAACTGGGTAAAAGATAGGAAGCAAAGAGTAAGACTAAATGGTCAGTTTTCATGGTGGACAGAAGTAACTAGTGGAGTGGCCCAGGGATTTTTTGAGTCTGGGTGACTGGGCATCCAAATGGCAGACAGAATTTATTGTGGACAAGTGCAAAGTGATGCAGATAGGGAAAGATAATCCAGACTTTACGTATACAATTCTGGGTTCTAAATTAGGAGTTACCACCCAGGAAAAGAATCTTGGAGTCGTCATGGACAATACATAGAAATCCTCAGCTCAGTGTGCAGCAGCGGTCAAAAAAGCAAACCGAATATTAGGAATCCTTTGGGAAGACATAGAGAATAAAACTGAAAATATTGTAATGCCTTTATATAGATCTATGGTACGACCATATTGTGTGCAGTTCTGGTCGCCCCATCTCAACAAAGACATAGTAGAACTAGAAAAGGTACAGAAAAGGGCAACAAAAAAGATCTAGGGTCTGGAACGGCTGCCATATGAATAGAGGTTTGATAGGCTTAGGCTCTTGAGCTTGGAGAAGAGACAACTGAATGGGGATATGATAGAAGTTTATAAAATGAGTGGTGTACGTAAACAGGGAGCAGTTATTTACCCTTGCTAACAGTACTAGAAGAAGGGGGGGAACAGCATGAAATGAACTGGCAGCAGATTTAAAACAAGAGAAAATATTTTTTGACTCAGCACACAATTAGATTGTGAAATTAATTTACAGCCAGAGGAAGCGGTCAAGGCTGGTAGTGTAGCTAGTTTTAAAAAGGGATTGGAGGATAGGTCCATTAATGGCTATTAGCCAAGTAGGTTTTAGGGACATAATCTTTTACTGTTGGGGGCTAGAACAACATTTTGGGGCCATAATCTTTTATTGTTGGGGGCTGGAACAACAGGGAATGAATTACTCATTGTGTCTTGCCGGGGACTTCTCCCAAGAGACAGAGATTGGCCACTGTTGGAGACAGGACCTGGCCATTGGTTTGACCCAGTATGGCACTACGTATATCCTAATGGAATAACGTCTCATGTGACTGATCCTTGCACAGACGTAGAGCGGGCGATTGTTGCCACCACACTGCGGGGCCAGTGCAGGGAGTCAGCCAGGTAGTTGCAGGAAAGCAGGCTGGCCCCTGTTGGAGTCTCTGCCATGCCTGTGGTTGGCTGTGAAGCTGGCTACCCAAGCAGGCGCTCTGCCGTGCCTCCCTTCCTCTTTTGGCCCGACCTACATCCTGCTCCTGGCTATGACATGGCCGTACGAGATGGGTGCTAGTGCCTGCTGCCTATGGCCCCACAGCGGTGCTCCCTGTGTGACGGGGCAAGTGTGGCCCCTCCACGTGCGGAGCCCTGCCTTATGCAGCCTTACTCCAGTTACGGTGAGGCAGCTCTGCGACACGTTCTCGGTATTTTTAGGAGTATGTGTTGTGTAGCAGGCACCCCAGGAAGTGTGTGTGTGTGTGTGTTGGGGGGGAAGGGACATCTGGCTGTCAGTGGCCACATGACACACTGCATTGCATGGACCGGCTGCCCAGGGAAGGGGTAGCCTCCCCTCCCTGTCTCATGTGGCCAGAGAATGTGACCATGAATACTTCACTGCTGAAATGTACTGCTGCATTATGCAGTTGAATGTGCTGCAAGGGACAGAGGTAGGCTGGAATAAAGGGTGTATAGTCCAATGGCTTGGTGAGGATCATGAAATTGCATCAACAGAAAACCCTGAACTTGATGCAACAAGTATTGTCAATAGTAGAGTGAAGGCTTTTCTACTCTGAAGTGTGTTCTGTTCCTCTAAAATCAGGTTAAACGATCTTAAAATATCTATAGGATTAAAAATTGAATGCTATTTTCATGCTGTAGGACACACACATACACATCTGTATAATTTACCTTTTGAAAAGGCAAGTTAATTTTCCTTTTTCAAACTGTTCCTCCCCTCCCGCCCCCCAAGACGAATGTTCGGTGTGGGGTGGGAATGAAGATTGTGTATAAAACATAATTGTTTGAACACCAATTCTTACACTAGCTGAAATCTTTTCTTTCTTAAAGTATGTGATCACACCAGAGAGGGAGGAGTCTAGAGTTGGAGTTGCAGGTGTGTGCATGTCACGTTGCCTACTCCTAGATCTGATAAACACACATTTGTATAATTGTTGTCTACCACAGATTTGCTTATAAAGAATAATCCTTCTAGTATTATAGGTAAAGACATTAGGGTTGATCCTAAATTCCCAGGTTGCACACAGCTTGCTCGCACTTCATATTCCCCGTAGATGGGGAATGCATGCACCATGCACAGGGTTTAGGATTGGCTCCTTTGTCATTTAATTCAGGTGATTTTGGGCTGTGGTTTGAGCACTGATGGGCCTGAGATTTAATCCCCAGAAAGTTTGTGTGTGTGTGTTTACAGTTATAATCCAATTATAATCTAAATTTGATTGTGGTAGTATCTTTCAATGTTTCAAAAGACTTCAGCTCCAAATAGTGACTAAGCTTTTGAAAAAATTCTAACATAAAGGTTAAACTTACACAAATGTTTACAAGTAGCTGGAAAAAACAGTGTTTATAAGCAATTGGTAGTATACCATTTGCTGGTGCACCTGCTGTACTACAGCATGATTAAAAACTGGATTTAAAGTAAAGTTCAAAGGAAGATACTTGCTTTTTATTTCAGTAGAACGTACAATTACTAAAAAGTTCTATACCAGATTTTCCCCTTCCTCTTTTCACTTTGGAGAAAGATGTACATAGACTCTTTGTATCTCAGGGAAAGGAAGTCTCGCACAATAGACTACTGAAGGGAAGCAATTCCCATAATCAGTTTTTGTACTGCTTATTACCAACTGGTCGGAACTGGGTTTTAATTAAATTTAAGGGGATAAAGGACAATGGTGTGTGTTAAGGATTGGGATTTCCTGGCTTTCATCCACTTCTGTCACTATGACATTGTTACTTAAATGTAGGATTTTAGCTGCAATTTCCTCTCTCTGAAGGTTGTAACTGTATTCTTTTTTACGGAGTCTTTGAAAGAATCTCTTTTTAGTTTATCAAGTAAATATTGATTCTTGAGTCTGCAAGGGTGATGCATCTAGTAATGGCCCACAGAGAGGCATCGTTGGTTGCTGCCCCAATAGTGTGGAACTCTCTTTCCCAAAAGGTCCATCAGAGCCTAAGCATGTTTTGGAGGCTGTGTAAAACCGTTTTTTTGGCAAAGTGCTGCCAGGCAGGGAGAAGGGTTGGAGTGTGTGGCTTTAGTGCTAAGGGTGGGGAAGGCTTGTGGTTTTTTTTAAAAATAATTTAATTTTTTTAAAAATGTATTTTGTGTTTTTAATATTGCAAGTTGCCCTGACGCTTAGAGGAAAGAGGGAGCAAAAAATAATAAATAAATACCTGTTTAATGGCATTTTCAGCAGACCTTCAGAATGCTACTCTGGTAATGGACCGACATTAGGGATATGACGCTTCTGTTTTCCAAATGTTTTAAATTATCCCATTGATACCTATTTAATTTGAAAGTAGTTGAGCATATATTTGCCCCAGCACCCCCTGGAAGAAGACAGCAACACGTGTTGGGATTTAAAGGCCGCACTTTAATTGACCGTTGTTAATGTCGGGGAGGGGGCATCCTCCCTCCTGGTCCAGCCTAGATTATATTTTCCTAATTTAATAACATATAACTATAACATCTAAAACTTGTGCGGCCCGATGTCCCTCGGTACTGCACAACTTCTAACTGTTGCTAGGTCACACTTGCTCCAGCCGTCCGGCTGGTCGGGGAGGTATGAGACCCCTCGTGACCGAAGTAGGAGGGAGGTGGGGGCCGCCACGGGGACCACCCCTGTCCTTCGGTGTATGACTCGCCTTTCCCTTATGGCCTGAGTTGGAAGCTGGCCGCTCCTGCTCTAGCTTTGCCCGTGGCCTCCTCTCATAAGGAGATGACTTTAAGAAACAGCTGACTCTATTGTAACTTATTAATTATTAATACCCTGGACCCCTTCTAGTGCAACAAAGAAATAACGCTGAGCACATCCATTCTTTCCCTGTCTGCCAATTGTAATCACCATGCACAGTGAGGAAGGCGAAAAACCACCAGACCCCTATGCCAATCAGGGCCTGGCAGCAAAGATTCCTTCCCGGCCTCCATGAAGGAAGGCCAGTGCATAAACCCACTGTGTAGGAGAGAGGGTGGGCGGGTGCTTTCTTCTCCTAGTCCCGCCTCACGAGGCTTGGCTTTGCGCCTCCCTGCAGCCGCGGCGCTGTCTGCGGCTTCCTTGCCTTCGTCCTCCCGCTCCTTTGTATGCCGCCCCACCCCAGAGTAAGGGGGGGGGCTCGCGGGGAATGGCAATAGCAAGGATTTATCCACTTTTATTTTAACTAGTGTGCAGGTGTTAGAGATGAATATAACGCCATCTTCCTTCACCATTTCTTCCATTTTTGGTCGACTGTTCAGCACTTCAGATGGCAGACTCACAAACTTACCTAATGAACTTCTTTTGTTTTCTTTTTTTTAATTCTTCAAACCTGAGCAGTCTTTTGTTTCCACCAACTTTTTCCATTACTATTTGTCAAATCAGTAGTAATGGACAAAGCTTTACTGTATACAGTATTGAAAATATGAAACATTTGTTGCTCTGAGTATCACTTTAGAAGGCTACTTACTGATGCTCTAACACATTTGTCTGTGGACAAGCACCATTACTGATGATTGCTATGACTTCTGTGTTTTTTTAAAGTAAACAGCTACAACAAAGGAAACACTAAATTGCTGTTCTTGTAATATACATATTTATTTAAATGTATAGACCACCCCCTCCAATCCCTAGTGGTCAGGGACACATGTAAAAATACATACGCTGAAGATATAAAATACATAAACTCTAATGTAAATATGCACACACACACACACCCAAGCATACCCTCCTTCTCTGAGTCTATCCCCATCTGACAAAAGTCTGGTCTCACAGCTTGTGGACAAATCTCACAGTTGGGTTTTGGTGAACTTTCAGGGGAAGGGCATTCCAAAGCTGGGGAGCAGCCACCAAGAGCACATATGTGTGTGGGGTATATAAAAATATTTGGAGCAACCACAGAAGTTTTCTTTTTTTGATGGAACGGTATAGAGGATTTACAAGACTCGGATCATTTCAACTGCTTCCGTATTTAGAGTTTTGAGAAACTAGGCTATGTGATAGGGACCTGAACGCTATGACATGCTGCTGTTAAAAATGGAAAATGTTTTCAGCTTGAAAACTGTTGTATGTATTCTTTCTTTTTCTTCAGTCACAACAAAAAATACTTGATGTTGCTTTGTTCCGTGTGCAAAACAAGTATTTCTAGCTTACTGACCAGTAAGCAAAAACTTAATAAAACGTTTGTTCCAATGAATAAGGAACACCTGTAAGTTGTGTAAAATGGAATCTTAGAAATGTCCATGTAAACACTACTTTAAGAAAGCAAACACTAAGAAAACTTGAATTGAGAATAGAAATGATATATTATGTGGAGATAAGATTTCTGTGTTAAATGTTAGTACAAGAATGGGATAAAACAGATATGCAGTGCTTAATTTTCTTCTTGGTGTGTAGGCTGTAAATATGATGGTAGGAAGTAGTCTTTTAATACTCAAAATTAATTTGTTTTGTATGTATTTTGTTATAGAGAGATTAATATTTTAGTTTTTTTTACTTCTAAAGATCAATAAAGTTTCAATTCTAACAGATGAAAAAATATTTCAGCTAGCTCTGCTTATCATATAACAATAAAGCTTTTGCCCAATTGACCTGCTGACCTTAATTCCAAGGAAACTGTCACATTTCTTCTTTGCTTCTTTGTCCAAATGAACAATGTGACCCAAAATACTGCAGAGCTTGAAAGTTTCTCAGCATTGTAAGGTCAAGCTTTGGTCACCATAGCTACAGTTTAGATCTATGGGTCAGGGGTCAAATAGATTAATGATGTCAGACACATCTTTAAATGGTTCTAACACTACTTCACCATGCGGTAAGCAGCTGAGCATATTTGATATGACAAAGGACTTCTTAAGTCTTGCTAATAGGAGGATCTTTGGAGGCATCTGATAGAAAGGTCTCTTCCATTGTAGAAGAATGTTCAATATTAAGCGATGGTGGGCATCAGCAGTGGGCTGTTACGATTCAAACTGTCAGAAGTAGATTGCATTTGCAGAGACTGCCTAAAGGGCTCACATTACCACTGCCCCTTTCTTTCTGGTTATCTGATTCCTTTGTTCAGGTTCAGTCCACTTGTCTAGAAGCCACAAGAAGAACAGGAAAAATAAATTAAAGATATACGTTCAAATACTTGATTAAAATACTTTTTTTTTTTTTTTGAGGGGGTATCTAAGCCACAGCATTTTATACAAGGAATAACATGAATGAAAAAAATGCAGTATAGACTTCTTTTTGGTTATTTTAAAAACTTTTTCAAGTATGTCAGAGTATAGCATCTGCTGACAAACACACTTAGGCTGTCTTTCTTTCGGAAGAAAAGTCCTTTTTAATGAATAAGGAGGGGTGTGATTTATCTTACGGACTTGGACTGCAAATTACAAAAACCATGTAAGAGTACAACTCCCCCCCCCCCCCCCCCCCCCCC
>QEPC01008772.1:2036088-2046466 GCA_003113815.1 Sphenodon punctatus | reverse complement strand
GGACCAGCTCATCCACAGAGTGGCCGTCCACGTCCAGGGTTAACTCCCTCAGGACTTCCTGGAACCGCTGGGGTTCCATCAGCCTCCGAGGGCGGACCATCCTAACTGGTCCCTTCCCCTTCTGGAGGGGGCGCGCTAGAAGACCGGCCTGAAGGAGTATAGGACTAATACCACTCTGGCGTGGGGCGGGGGCAGTGCTATTCTCAGGGCACAGTCCTCCCCTATATAGAGAGAGTCTCTCATTGATTTTAATGGTGGAGGACTGTGTTCTCAGTTAAGTAGGAGGTGCAGTTAGAAGAACTGGGAGGAAAAGACTCAGTCCCCGCCCCCCCCAAAAAATAACTGATGTGTTTAACAGGATTGTGTAATATTTCCCTTTCAGTTGAATGAAATAACTGCAATGTAGTAATTTGGAAGCAACCTAGTCAGCAAGATAATTTAAGTGCTGATTTGTGGGGCGGTGCTTCAGGATATTTGTTCAGCTAACTATCACATTATGATTCTGTTGAGTCAAGTGAATCAATATTAACTGCATTTTTAAAAAACAAAAAATTTACAAGCTACTTCTACTTTAACACATTTGTTTTTACAACTTCCTAAACTTAACCAACTGTTATAGAATGTAAAGAGGGATTAGACCCCCTGCTCCACCCCCCCTCCCAACGCAGGCCTTGTCCTCCAAGGCCACACAGAGTTGAGAAAAGTGTGTGTGAGAAACATGCTTTTCTCAACTCTGCGTGGCCTTGGAGAACACCTTTGGTGGTGGTGGAGAGAGATCAGCGGGGGCCAATGGGAAAAGGAGGCCTAGAAGCTGAAACAGAAAAAATGGAAAATAATTAGGGCATGGGAGGAAGCAGAAAAAAGAGAAGAGGAAGGCAGAGTGGGCAAAGTTATAGGGAACTGTGAGATGATATAGATAAAGGAACAAGCAAGAAAGAAAAGGGAATATTCTCCTCTTCCTTCTCCTCATCATTCAAATTTATTTCAGCAATTAGCCATAATCCACTACAGAAAATAGGTACAATATAGACATTAAAATCCACATAAAACAACAACTCACATAAAAAGTTCACAAATATATGAACATAGGTAACACTGGGTCTTTTTTCTGAAACAAATATTAAAAAGGCAAAATTAGTCGTAAATTTTATATTTAAACTAGAAAAAGAAGCTAACAGAATTTCTAGTTTTTATTTTATAGACAAAAACTCTTTGGTTTAATAGCAAGGGCACAATCTATGAGACCTCAGTTCTTTATAATATTGACAGTAAAGCACCACGTGCACCTTAAAGGGAATGTACTAAAGCAGCGTTACAACTGTGTCCCAAATGATTCTGCTAGAGCAGGGGTGGGGAACCTCAGGTCCATGGGTCAAGGGCGGCCCTCGGCAAGTTTTTATGTGGCCCTTGCCTGGATCCGGCCCTGGGATCCATTCTCTGCCCCCAAGCACCGAAAAACTGAGCTCATGATAATGGAGAGGAGAGCATCCACACAAGGGATGGGGACAGATCCACAGTAGCGATCCATGGTTTAGGGCTCCTCCTTTTCTTGAACACACCCGTTAGCACCCCCGCCCCCAACCTCGATGTGGCCCTCGGAGCTCGTACTAATATTCAATGTGGCCCCCAGGACAGAAAAGGTTCCCCACCCCTGTGCTAGAGAAACAAAACATGAATGACCACTACCCCTCCCCCTTTGTCACCAATTGATCACAATTTTGCTAACTCCCAATGCATGACATAGATTATCCCTTGTAAAATTGTCCGTCTGGCTCCGAACCTCCTTGCTTTCCGAAGACAGTGTAAGACCTGACTGTTCCACCAGGCGTTTGGCAAGAGGGATGGGTGAGTGGGTGTCTGTGGCTCTGCCTATGTTCTGTGGTTTTAAATTATATTTTTATATTGTATTTTTTATGATGTGTGCTTTTATTGTATTTTTATTGTGTTGTAAGCTGCCCTGAGCTGCCTTGGCAGGAGGGGGCGGCTAAGAAATCTAGGTAAATAAATAAATTAAAATGTTTCTATTTTAGCTCAAAGAGAGGCCTCTGCTTTCTGAACCCTTTCTTTTCTGCTTTGTAATAACTATATTTGAGCTAGTTACTTCACATGTGTGTCGTTTAACTTCGTCTCAAGTAATTTCCCTCCTCTTTCACGGAATCTTAATGTAATTCTCTTTCAAAACACAATAGTCCTAGAACCGCAGGAGACCCCAAGAATCATCAAGTCCAAGCTCCCTCCACCAAGAAAGTATTAGCCATCCCTGACCAATATTAATTTAACCTCCTCTTTAACAGTCTCCTTCAAAGGAGATTCCACATCCTGCCTTATCAACATGTTCCAGTTTTTACATTTAGGAAGTGCTGTAAGATCGAACATAAATCTGTTTACTTGCCTCCTCTTTCCCTCAGTGGCAATGAAGAACAGATTGTTGGCAGTGGATTGATTTCTATTTTCTTATGGCAGCCAAAAAAATGTTATCTCCCCTCCTATGCCCCCCAGTCTATTCTTCTAGACTGAATGTATGCTGCTCATTCAACCTTTCCTCGTCTGACTAGTTTGACTACGACCTTTTAAAAAAAGGTGGTGACCGAAACTGGACAGAGTGTTCCAGCTGTTGAGTACAGCAGTGCATTTAGTTTGTGTCTTGGATATGATGCCTCTGCCTACGTCTTGGTTGAGTTTAATTTCATTGTGCAAAACTAAACGTGATAATAGCCCAGGCTGGCCTACTTTGACCCAATCTGGCATGGGCCTCATCTGCACATCTGTGCAGTTGCTGGCAGATGTTAGCCTGGAATTGCCCGAGACTGTGTCAGCAGCTAGCCTGGACAGTGACTCTGGAAAGTCTCTGAGGCCACATTCACAACTGACGGCAGCACGGCCGAGAAACTTCGGTGAGCCAAACACGCAGCAGGAGAAGGAGGGGGATGACGGAAGTACCGCTTGTGTGAAGGGATTCCGCCATGTTTTACTTACAAATGACAGGGATCAAAATCCAGCCCTGTCATCCGTGAGAAAAATTGCAGTGGGACCCCGTTCACACCAGTGGTACTTCCATCATCACCCTCCTTCCCCTGCCGCATCTTTGGCTCGCAGAATTCTCTTACCATGCTGCCATCAGCCATGAATGTGGCCCAAGTCACAGCCCAGGCTAAGACCCGCCCAAACAGGGCAAAGCGGGCCAGAACGTGTTAGCATATCTGTTCCCGCTGAGCAGGTGGCTGGATACCATGGCTGCCTGTCATGGCTGGGGGCGGAGTGCAGTGCAGGGGCGGGGCTGGCCAGCTGCACAGTTCTGTGGCTCCCTGTCCTTCCTGGTGACCTGGCCATGGCCATGTTTGTTGTTCTGCCTGACCCGGTCCGGACCGTGCCGTCGTCTGCTTCCTGACCCAGTGGAAACCCATTGTTTCCAGCCCTGTTCTCCAATTTATCTAGATCAGTTTGAATTCTAAAGGTGTTATCACACGAGATGGTGCTCCACTTTCAACACCCCTTTCCCCCTCTTTGCCTCAGGCTCACTGCCTGTCTGAACGCTATCCACCAGATGTTCGCCTCCTGTTGGGCAGGGGCTGCCACTCAGAGTGGCCTCTTCCTTCAGGGGTGGAAGTGGCAGCACAGTAGCAGCTTCCTCCAGGGGGTGTGAACCTGCTGCCACAGGCCTGGGGTTCTGCCTGTATGATGGGCTTCCTAGGGAAGAACCGGAGCAGGGGAATGGGTGGCAGCAGCTCCCCTGTCTGCGTGATCCACTCATGGGTCTGTCCATTTGAACTGCTCCCGCCGCTTCCCACAGCGGCATTACCTGCCAATGGATTTACCATGTTTTCTGGAGGCCTCCCTTCCCTTGTGAATACACCCTCATTCTGTGCTCCAAATCCCGCCCACTTCTTAACAACATGAGTTTTGATTGGCAGTGATTACCAATTTAGCAACCACACTTGCTCCCCCAAAATGGAAATGCAGTTAAGGGTTTCCACAGACACTACAAGTAACATACGCCGCTGCCGCACATGAGAACCCTATAGCTTCTCCTCCTTACTGCTACCTTGTATGTTCCTGTGTCGTATATTTCTGTAACCAGGATTATAAAAACAATTAATTGACCAGTCATAAAAAAACTACTTGTCAAGCTGTGACTTGCTGGGGGTGCAGCATGCTCCTCTGTGGGAAGAGTGCCCCTGTCATTGCAAATCACAGTCTTAGGCTTTCAGTGCAGTCAGGGTGCCTTTTCCCTGGTGATGTAGTGACACATTTTATATGCAGGAACTTTTTTGCCAGGAGGGGGAAGAAAGCCCTATCCACAGAACTGCAGTGACGAACCTTCACTGACGTCCCACACGCATTCAGTCACAGCTATACAAAAAACCACATGCATGTAAACATTTGCCCAAATCAATCTCAAAAAATGCTCAAGTCCTGTCCTTTCCATTTACAGAAACACAGATGATTCCCCATGTGTGATGCATTGCACAGCACACCTGCACACACACACACACACCAATACCTCTCTCTTCCTCCCCATCCTAAGCAGCATGGTGGGGATTGTTCCAATATTTAAGTCTAAATATCCGAGAGAGCCTGCTGAAATAATGACAGCAGCAACATCACAGTCCTGTCCACTTCCTTCCACAGGCACTGGCACAACAGGCACAATCCTCATTCCTTTAATTGGAGGCACATGTGCATAAGTGCTGCAGGACGGAGACAATAGTCGTTTGTAAAAAGAATCCATCCCTAATAAAAAGCCTCATTAGTCCTGCACTGCCTAAGAGCTGTTTACCCCTTCACAACCTTTTCATGAGCAGGGTGGGGGTGCATGTTTCAAAACAAATTTAGCTCATAAGGATTCAGATGCCATTCAGGGACTGGGAATTTTACACATGGTTAGAGCACCATTGCCCTATTCCTTACCATTCTGCAATAACATGACGCATCTTTTGACCAGCCGAGTCAAGGTTGGGGTTGTATGCATGTAGATGAAAGCTTCCTGTGTTACGTGATCATTTACAGATGTGTTGTCTTGTAGTGAATCATAGGTTAGCAGTAAAGGACAGAGGCTGTTGACTTAGGTTACTTGCGGTGACTGTGGTAATATTTATTTCTCTCCTTGTAGGCATCGGTCACAGAAATATAAGTTCTTTAGATCAACATTAATGCACATTCTATAATTTGTGATTAAATTTCTCTGCTTTTGTAAGTATGCAATTATTTGCATACCTGTGTTTTTTATATTAGTGCTTGTAAAAGAGCTTTTGGATTTGCCATCTTTATTTTCTGTTTTTGTGTAATTGTTAGAAGATGTTAACACTATTTTCTCATTATGTGAACTGTTCATTATGTGAAAATTCACACCTGTAATCTAGGCTATATTGGAATCCCAGGTACTCTGACCTCTTGTCCACAGCGCTACAATTTGAGCTACAGGTGCTCATCTTTCCTTAATTCAGCTACTAGAAACGGGTCTGATAAGCTACTCCTGCAAGCTAAGCAGCTGCTTGCCAGAAGGCTATATCATACAAAGGTATGTGTGTATGTGCAGCTTAAGTGTTGGGTTTACCATGTTGGAGTCCTGGGTTCTGTTCATTCTGTGCATGTGTAACATGTTAACTTGTCTGAAAAATGAGCTAGAAGCTCATACTTTGTTACTTTGTAGAACATGTCCTCTGTCAAAAGCAAGAGAGAGGATTTAGGAATTGCAATCAATTCAGCTTCTACTCCTAAACATTTCCCTCCTCAGCTCAGGAAGCCTCCCACAAGTCTAGCTGCATGAACAACACACACACATACACATTCTCTGTGTGTGTGTCCTTCTCTTCCCCTCCCCACAGCAGAATATCAATGGTGGAATGGGGGGAGAAGGAGAGAACGTGGGAGCACAAAACCTTGGACTAAAGGGAAGACCACAAATATTGGTGCAAAATGTGTTTAACAGCATCACGAGTTTGAAAGGAATGATTTTGAAGGTGGATATCTGAAAGAAGTAAACAATGGCTGCACACTCCTAGGATTTTTTAATGTAAAAGCTCATTATTTAAAGCTAAATTTTAAAGAATGGCTAAGTCTGTTAGTAGTAGACATAGAAAATGCAAGCTTTCTTTGATTCTCTTGTAATTTTCACTATTTCTTTGTGCTCTACGGTTCCTTAGATGTGCATTCTTCCCTAACTACAAGAGGAAATTTTAATGCTTCCTTAATAGCAACTTTGCTGCTTGATTATAATGCTTAATGTGGAGTCCAGCTTGCAAGTATTTATGTCCATATAACTTAATTTTTGTCTGTGAAAAGCTTTCCTTTCAGAAACATTTACTCAGGTTATTCAGTAAACGTTGCCCCTGTTGTTGTATGCTTGCAGCTTCATCAGAATTCATGACTCTCCAGCATAAGCGTAAGTCACGTTTATGCAAGGGCCGAGCTGAGCTTCATTTCTGCCAGGTGGTACAGTAATGAAAGTGTCTGTTTCAACAAACAAACAAAGCATGTCCTTAAACCTGAGAGAAGTTTATCTATAAAAGCTATCTTTGCTATTAAAAATATTTGCTTTGTCCTCAGGAAGAAAGGTAAGGCAGTTTATACAAGAAAGCTATGCAGCTGTAATACAGGATCTGGGCTAGTGTCCACCCAGACATATTTAAGAAAAAGGCTGTCTGCATAAGAAGGAAAGGGGTTGCATCAAAAGTGCCAGTAAGTGGGACCTGCATACTACTTGAAGAAAAGCACTAGCATAGCCTCCCTTCCCTTTGGTGCCCTGGCCATCCCAAAAGAACGAGAGCTCTTCCTTTTATATGATCAGTCTTTCAATGCAAAACCTGTAGATGATAGCACTGAGTGTGATCCTCTGCATATTTAGCACCAGCACTTGTCACTGACATGCCTGCCTTTGAAGTGAATAGTACTTGCGACTGCTGCTGAGCAACCAGATGTTTGCTCTGTCTGAAAGAGAATAAATAGCGGCAAACTCTTTCACTTTATGTATTTACGCAAATTTTAATATCCATACTGAAACACTGTCACTACAGTACACAGCTTCAAACAGCAACTTTTGGAAAGTGCCTCTCTCTCTCTCCCCTGTATCATCCCTTCTCGTGTCCATATTAGACTGTAAGCACCTCAGGGCAGGCACCTATCCCGTATCACATTCACAATTATTCAGTGCCGGACACATTGCTGTCACTATATAAATAAAAGTTATCCCAGTTTAAAAAATACACTGTTATTTTAATAATGCATGCCTAAATAGTGCACAAATGAGATTAAGGGTGAAATTAAACAAAACGATAGCCCGTTGGAGTCCATGTTAGGCCTGGGCCGCTCCCAATCACATGTTTAGCACATTCACCCTAATAAATGCAGCCTCATTTCCTGTGCTTGTGGCAGCTACTAGAGACTACCTCTAGCTGCAAGCAGGGAACCTGAGTTTCACTCCTACCTACATGGGAGAGGACTAGGAAAGGTTACTATTTTTCAAGAAAAGCAGGGATTTTTCTCCAACCCCCTCATATCCTCTCCTAGTCCTCTCCCACGTAGGTAGGAGTGAAACTCAGGTTCCCTGCTTGAATCTAGAGGTAATCTCTAGTAGCGCAGACCTTTCCCCTTAATTAGGGTCCTTAGCTATGTTAGCTGCACTCACGATCCCATTCAGCAACTGGTGACTTCCCAGCTTAAACTTTAACCCCTGCCAGCCGTGCCAAATAGATGACAGGAAGCACTAAGGCAAAGACACAGAGGTCATGACCTCAATAAACAGATACAGACCTAGCTTCAAATGAAGAAAAGGGGTGATCGTATTAATGTTAGAGGCTTGCAGCCAACATTCCCTAAAATGCAAGGGGTTTCCTTCTAAACTTGAGCAGATGATCTTGGAATTCTGCCTCCAATGAAAATATGTGCCGTATTAATTAGATAGAGATGAAAATTTAATCTCCTGGATGCTGGAGAGGCTGCAGATGAATCAAATTGATAGAGGCGGACACCTGGGTGCCTATTAGCCCTGATTGGTCTGCCTGGTGGCTCCACAATGTCCCTGGACTCTGCCATGAGTGGCAGCTCTGCGGTGACCCCACGGAAACGTTGATGCAGGCTGTTTAGTATAGTCAGCCTGGGTCTGGAAAGTAGCAGCCTTTGTGCTCGTTGGGTGAAACCAAACACTACGATAGCCCACGTTAGCCTTCACCAGGCACGTTGCTGCCTCCCTGGCTAAGGCATCTGCTATCCACGTGGAGATTGCTAGCACCACTGGTGGAAGCTGCCACAAGCACATGAAATGAGGCTGCGTTTATTAGGCTGAATGTGCTAAACGTGATTGAGGGCTGCACGGACCTAACATGGACTCCAGCGGGCCATCGTTCTGTTTGATTTCACCCTTCATCTCACTTGTGTACTATTTAGGCATGCATCTTAAAATAGCAGTGTGTAGCAAGAAGAAAAAAAGGCTGCGGAAGCGGTGATAACTAGGTGTAGATCGAGCTAGGTGTGTGTCTGAGGAGGAGCTGGAACTCGGAAAGCCTTGAAATTCCTGGCCGAAGAGCTTGAGGCACGATAAAAGGCAAAAACCCAAGTAACATGAAGAGGAATGGCCGATGTGGAATGGGAAGAATAAATAAAACCCATATAAAGAGGAAACTGACCAGAAAGATGTTCAGGCTTTGAGAAAATAAATGGCATTATAAAATAAGGCAAACAGTTTTAGTAAATACTGACACATATTTTGAGTGGGTTTGGCTATTTTTTGGTTTTCGGTGGAAAGAAGGCATATGCAAGCTCCCTTGTGTGGGCTCGTGTCCCCTCTCTATCACTCTATCCCTTCAAGAAGAATGCTGCAGACCACCAATTATTTTTTTTAAAAAAAGATAAAATGACGCAGTTGGTTCAATAAAAGGTATCATCGGAACTACTTTGTCACCATAGGGAAGTTTTTCTCCACATTCCGTGGTTTTATAGATATGTTTTTCCCTTGCTAAAACAGAAAATTTGGATGCAGCCTTAATAGCTACACTCCTGCTGATCTATAATTAATAATGTGGAGTCCGTTTTGGGAGCATAAATATCCATAATTTAATCCCTTCTTATGAGAGTAGTCTCCAAGAAGCCTAGGAGGTTCTTCCACAGTCCTTCACCGCCCCCCTCTTCTCCTTTCTGAGCTTTCTCAAGAACGGAAAAGGCTCTGCATGAATAGGGTCCTCAATAAGGGAGTTCACAAAGAACGTGGGTAGCAACAGATTCGCTTGTTCCGGTGGCAGCAGCTGCTCTGCTCTGTTGTGCAAGATCTTCGATCTTTTTCAAGGACCCCCGCCTCTATGCTGAACCTTGTGTGTTCATGAGATTGCACAGGAAGACAGTAGTTTGTGTGTGGTGGTGGTGGGTTTGCTGCTTTCCTCTCCTTGCTCTGGGCTTCTGGAAACTCAGGTGACAATTGGTGAACTCACATGTAACTCTTGTTAAACTCTGATACCCATGGTGCTTGGAAGCTGTATAATGGGTCTCGGAAGATCCCCGGACACTTTTGTGTGTGAGTGAGAGACTCTGATTTGCAGCCCCACTTTAAACTCTGATCTGATGAACAGATCAGATCTAAATGTCAGATCAGAGTTTAAAGCGGGGCTGGAAATCGGAGTGCCTCACTCACATGCAATAGCGATCTGGGGATCATCCAGGGCTGATTATACAGCTTCTCGGGTCCCATGGACATCTGAGTTCAGTAGGGTTACGTGTAAGTTCACCCAATGTGTCTGTATTTGTGTTTATACATGTTAAAATAAAAATCTAAAATTTATTTTATGATGCTTGAAGATTAAATTGGAGAGACGACTTTTAGTCTAGATTTAGAATTAGAATTTCAAGATGTCCTTAAATAGAGTTGCTGCAGCATCGTTCTATTTGCAGTTTGCAGTTTGTTGGCCATGATAGAGTTGCTATTGGATCTACTTGTCATGACAAGTTGCATGCACAGCTTTGATTGTAATATTTTTCCTGCTGGGATTTAATGTTCCATGTCTCTATCAAAAGGTGGAGTTTACAAGTTGTTTTGTTTCTTAAATACTAGTTCTGGTAGTTATGAATGTAATGTAAACTCAACTGAGTTATGAACCTCTGATGTTCATTTTGAGCATGTGTTGTACAGGTGGTATGACTTTCTCCAGCACTTTTCATTACTGGTCAAAACCAATATACATTGAACCAAACAGATACTGCCTTGTCTCACTTAGCAGAACAATCAACTGTAGTGCCAGTTTCCTAGATCTAATAACCAGATTTTTGCAAGCTCTTTCTTATTGCTTTCCTTTTAATAATTCCCTGCGTTTTACAGTTTTTGTTAATTTCTTATTACTGTAGCCTCTATGGGTATTTTCAGATGTGACGAGATCACAGTGAACCACGGTCAATA
>QEPC01008772.1:2007711-2019504 GCA_003113815.1 Sphenodon punctatus | reverse complement strand
CATCTAGTTCTGTTAGAGAAACTAAATAACTGCTCCCTATTTACATGTCCCACACCACTCATGATTTTATAGACTTCTATCATGTTTTTATGAACATTTTACATGCCTTTGCCAAGAAACCTGACACAGACGGGATTATGCAAGACACAGGTGTTCATTTCCTCTCTGAGCCAGAACAGGCTTGCCCTGTTAAGAGTACAAGGTGCAACGGGGAAGATGACGGCCGGTCATGTACATGGACTGCCCCCCCCCGCTGCACACCCGCCTGAAAACTGAGCAGCGGGGGGGGCACACCCGTGTAAAAACGGCCATAGTTGAATTTCTGCATGTTTTGGCTTCAAGCTGAGTCTGATCCTGTACCAAACATTTGGCTGTGATCTTAGGCTAAGCCCCTTGATTCCTGACTTGCATCAATTCCTCTGTCTCCTGTCTCTTTTGAGGTGCTCTCACATCGCATAGTTCTGTTATGCTGCTGCTTAATTCATCTCAGCAGGCAGATAAAAGCCTAAAGGAAAATGGGGCCCTCCCGTACCTTTTCTCATGCGGAATGCATGGCTAGTCATCTTGGTTTCTTTTAGTGACCAGGGGCAAGTCCTTCCTTCTCTTCCCCGTTGCACCTTGTACTCTTAACAGGGCAAGCCTGTTCTGGCTCAGAGAGGAATTGAACACCTGTGTCTTGCATAATTCCGTCTGTGTCAGGTTTCTTGGCAAAGGCATGTAAAATGTTCATAAAAACATGATAGAAGTCTATAAAATCATGAGTGGTGTGGGACATGTAAATAGGGAGCAGTTATTTAGTTTCTCTAACAGAACTAGAACAAGGGGCCACTCAACAAAACTAACTGGCAGCCAATTTAAAACAAATAAGAAAGTATTTTTTCACTCAGCGCACAATTAACTTGTGGAATTTACTGCCAGAGGAAGTGGTCGAGGCTGGTAGTGTAGCTAGTTTTAAAAGGGGATTCGATACATTTTTGGAGGATAGGTCCATAAAGGGCTATTAGCCATTTGGTTTTGGGGGTGTAACCTCTTACTGTTGGGGACTGGAACAACAGGGAATGGATATGACCTGTTGGGTAGTTCTCCCAAAAGACAGAGATTATCCAGTGTCGGAGACAGGATGCTGGGCTTGATGGACCATTGCTCTGACCCAGTACGGCCCTACTTACATTATGTTCTTAAAGGTGTTCTTGATGGCTGCTCCACAACTTTGGAACTCCCTTCCCTTGGAAACTTGTCAAAATCCAGGCCTGAGCATTTTCTGGAGGTGATAAGACTTTTTTATTTGGGCAGGTGTTTGGTGACTGCAGATAGGTTCTGTGGGTGGTTTTGGTGTGTTTTATATTATTTTTATATTATATATTTATTTTATTTCTATTTGATGTTGTTTTTAAAATGTTGTCATCTCAGCCTCCTGGAGAAGACCGTGTATAAATCTAAATAAACACATTTAACATAGTACTCAACTTATTGTGGCAGTGGATGCTAAGTCTATGCTAAACCAACACAGCTGGCTTACACACCCTAGAGGCATGGCTCTTGCTTCATCCCCTGAGCTGCAGGGTGTGTGTGGTCGCAGGGGCTTGCATCGGAAGGGGTGCATCATTGACCCGCACTGCTTACTGTGCCAGCGGGGTGTGTGCGTGCCTGAGCACCACAGTGCGTTCTCACACTGTCCCCTGCGTAGGTGCAGTTTGCAAGGGCCGCAGGATTGCACCCTTAGTTTGATAGATAAGGATGGATTACTATTCCAAGGAAAGTTGGATAATGTGTCTGTGCTCCCCCCGCTCCAGACAGGATATAGGCAGAATTCCAATGTCCAGGTGCCCAAGAAGGAGTTGGTCTTTTTAGCAGTAAATGTTCAGGGTTCTCGGAGCTGATATTACAGTTTTCATGTGCTGTATAACATTGTTGTAAATTATATAGTGCTGTCAGAACTAATATTAGCTTTCTCTGTTGTTGTTAGGTAAGCCATCTCTATGCAGCTAGGATCTGACATACCAAGGTTCAAAAATACATGAAACCAGTACTGTAATGAATGAAACTAGGTTGAGAGGATCTGGTTCCAGGGAAGAATGCACCAGGAAGTTAAAGAAGCCAGGCCAGGAGGACTAAGTCAGAATAGCATGGAGAACAGAGGTTACTCTGACACACAAAGCCTGCCTGTTGCAGCAATCACTTATTCTTTATGAAACAAGACACACCTCTGTGAACACCAGGGGGTCTCTTGCTCTCGTGGCTTCTGCCTGTACAAGGCTGACATTTTTTTTTTTTAGTATTTCTTAAATTTTGGCCAGTATCCAAAAATAATCAGTGTGTGATTGGAAGAGGCAGCAAGAACTTCCATAAGAGGGGTTCTCTCGTTTTCCTGGGCTTTAATGATCGTTTTGGCACTAGTCAGACTTACATTCATCTTACCCACTTCTTCTTTCCAAAGTTGTACTTTGTGCCAGCTTATTATTAGTATTGCTGCTGATGTTATTGTCGTCGTTCCTCAAGCTCTTTTTTAAGCTGCTGACAGAACAAGCTTTTTGCCGTGTTGAACGTGCTGAACGATGCAGTTTGTATCAATTTACATTTTTCAACACTTGTTGGGCTGTAATGAGAGATCTATAACTTCTTAGCTCCAGAAACAAATCTCCCACTGATTAGCCCAATTTTGGAATTGCAGTGCTATAGTACGTAAGGTAACTCTGTGGCTTGATGATCCAGTGTCCATCAACTGAAACACTCACTTTCTTTGGTGGGTGTCAGATTTGGGTAATCACTCAGGCAGGGAAATTAATTAGTCCTGTAATTCAAGACTAATTGTTTGTCTTTCATCCTATGTGTTCTAGGTACGTTGATATGGGCCCTCATCACAAAATAATTTCTTAATGCACGTTTAGCAAGATGGCTAAAGGAATTTAAACATTTTACAAAGACCCCTTCACAAGTGTTTAAAGCCTATGGATGGGATAGTCTGGCATGTCCCATTTTAAAGAAAGCGAGGAATAGAGGGGCTTGCAAAGAAAAGCTTAGGTGGAATAATGTGCCTCAGTGTGGTGGTTATACAGGATGTAAATTTTAATAAAGTACTTTTTTACTATGATTATGAGAAGATTAAAGTTCTGTGTTGTAGGGGTGAAATCACACCTTGGTAACAGTATCTCCACAGCTTTATATGGAATTGGAATTCACAGCTCAATAGAAATTCATCATGTTCTTTTCTTCTCAAGTGCAGCTTTACCTACTGAATTTCCTGACATAGTTAATGTGGTGGTGGTGGTGGTGGTGGTATTATACAAGATGCAGAATCCTTTTAGCTGTTGTCATTTTGAAAAGATTATGCATATCTATAGGCTATGGGCTATGAATCTACCCATTATATTTTAAGCAGTTGCAAGTAGATGAGCTTTGCTCTGTTAATTATTATTTTTTCATATTGCAAACCACTTATTTTTATTAAAACATTTGCTATCCCGCCCCTCCTGCCAAAGGCAGCTCGCGGTGGCTTACAATATATAAAAATACACACACAAAAATAAACAAACAACTTAAACATAAAACATTTTTAAAAAGGTGGGAGAAGAAAGAAAAAAAAAAAGGAGGAAGACATCCCCCTGGCTTGCAACAAGTGTGGGGTTTTTTAAAAAAACAAGAAGCCAGGCAAGTTTGTATGTCAAAAATGTGCTCTTGATTTATGCTAGTAATCCAGAGTTGTACAACCACTCCATTGGGTTTACATATTTTTGTTAATTTTTGAACTGCAGATTTCTAAATGTCCAATAATGGCAAGAGAACAATTTTTAATTCAGAATGAAAAGCTAACAAAAACTTTTTTTTAAAAAAAGTAATATTTTGTAAACACCTTGTTATCATCCTTAAAATTACTCCCTAAATTATTTTCTGTTGCAATTCCTACAAGACCCTCATCAATAAACATCTGGTAAACTGTGATGTTTACTTACCATGCTCATCCATGTAGTCTCACTGTTACTTGTTAAAAGTTGTGTTATATGAAAAGTGCTCAGAGTGCCATGGCAGGGGAGCACTATATAAAAAATAAAATCAAAGATAAATATAAATAAAGATATTCAGTCCAGGCAATATAAAGTCAACTTAGTGGAAGATAGCCATTAATAAAAACACGATGAGTTCCTCACTATTAAAAATGAAAGGAACAAAAGATGTTTATTAGCACTTGTATTCAAAGAGTTGAAAGAAACCGTGTGTCTCAGCCAAAAACACATGAGTGTGCTCTGTCAAACTCTACAGGAGTCAGTCAGCTTTGGAGCATACTGTGGGTGAAAACAGTCATAATGCTAACTCCACTTTAACACTGCTTTAAGATTTCTTCTGCAGGTTGCAGGGCTCCATAGGGCACCAACACAGACCTGCAACTTGCATAAGAAATGTTAAAGCGGTGTTAAAGCGGAGTTAGCGTTATATCTGTTTTTACCCTATCTGATAGTTAAAGCAGGGTAAAGTGTGGTAAAGTGGGCCACAGTCACATCTGAAAACAGCCATTGTCAAGCACTTTAACTTTTGCAGTTTACCAATAAGTTCTACAAGTATGAGGGAGCACTTAATTGACATCCCCTTGGTGAGGGTTGACATCCCCTTGGGAAGAAGATTATGCTGATTTTTTCCATTGAGCCACTGCACAAATGATCCAAATAATGGAATTTGGAAATTGCTCCCAGTTCTCGTTAAATTGGGCCACTGATGGTCTCTTGGAATGGACCACTATAACTGGCCCTTCATCTGTAATGGCTTAATAGTCACTTAAATGATGTGGTGAACATCAGAAATGACATCATGATCATCTGAAAATCCAACCCGGTACAAAATCACTCAAACTCTGTCTGCATCTCTTTCCTAGTTTGTAAAGCGCAGATAATGGTAGTGACCTTCTTTGCGTAGAGCATGTTGAAATCTGTGTATGAAAAGCATTCTCTTGCTGTTTGGCATTATTTCTTATTGCTGCATGCTTTTCAAATCTACGTAGCACTATGGAAAACTATAACAATGGGTGGTTTTATACACACATTTCTCCTGCGTGTTTGCTGTTACATCCTGAACTTTGTGTGTCTAAATCACTCACCCAGATATTAAACATCCGGCTCCTTGAACTTCTGCATAGAACTTCTCCCAGAAACTTTGTGTGTAAAAAGTTCTCCTAGTAAACTGCTTTGCTCCAGGCAGCTGCGGTCACTTGGTTTCCATGGCAGCCTGTCACGTCTACAGCTGCGGCTACTTTAGGCTGCCTCAGGGCAGTGTTTGTGTGAAGAATGCATCCAGGAACTGCCTCAGGGCAGTGTGTGTGTGCAAAATGCATCTGGAACTTACTTGTGGACTTGTAAACCCAGAAGATAGAAAAATCCGGAACTTTAACGTGTGTGTAAAAATGCCCAGTTATTATTAAAAAGCATGTTGATGTGTCATGACGCAAGATTAGACCTACTGTTTCTAAAGTCCATCCCTGAAAAGATCCATTTAATTTAATGCAATTATTTAGTTCAAGGCCTCCTATATTCTGCATTTCCCCCCCAAAATTCTGTAAGCAGAAACGCCAGATTCTGTAAGCAGAATAAATCATGCAAATTGATCAAAACATGCACATTTTTCATGCAAATGAATTTTCCAGCATGCTATTCAATCAATTTTGAACATACACCTTAAAAAAACCCAAACCCTCACAAAATATGGCCCTTTTCACACAGACACTCTTAACACTGATAAAATGGGTGTTAGATTTTGTTATACATGTTGCAGGGCACCCATAGAGCACAAAAGAGAAGGAAGGAGGGGAAGGAAGATTAGCAATTTATTGGAAAAGATTGATACTCAAATTGGCCCCCATGTGCCTATTAGCATGGATTGTATAAAAAAGAACACATAAAACATAACTACATGTATACAACCCAGACGCATTTCTGGGCACAGCCCCTTTCTCAATGGGCAAATAAAAACATACTCCGGCACCAACTGCCAAAAGGAAGGCCACCTGGGAGATATCAAAAATATATACATAAATGTCAATTTAAAAAATGAAAAAAGAAAAATATATATATAAAATACATCAAAATGTGTACAACAAACCTAATTAAAATTATATCTATTCCAATCCATTCCATAATATTAAGAATCACAAAGCCCATTCATATGGATTAATCCATTCCTTTATAACACCCCCCATCCTTCCTTAAAGCCCCTGCTTTTGCACATGAGCTAAGCAGTAACGATAGCTGCATGAATAAATGAATATTATCTTTATACATGAGTCGCAATTTAAACTAAGCAAAGGAATCTCCCCTGGGACAAGACATACTCAACACCCCCAAATCACATACAACAATGAAGAGGCACTTGAATTCCCTCCTTCTTACTTTCTCCCATTAATCCTCATACCTGTGTGGAATTCAGCTATATGGACGTATGAAGATAGGGTCATAAATAACAGCAGTCAATGCATATCTCTTTGAGCTAACAAGTCCTGGGGTTCCTCCATGGACTTGTATGGATTCATCACCCTCATGTGTTGTTATTCAGAACCCTATTCCATGAGGTCTGATGATCAAAGAGTGCAAGCAACTGGTGCAAAACTTGATGGAGTTCTTCAGTCAATTCCTGCTAAATTGACTGAAGGATTCCTACTGAATCCCCCCTGGGACAAGGCATAATGAGGTAGCCTAAGCACCCTAAATCGCATACAACAATTGAAATGCAATTAAATCCCCCCCTTCTTACCTTCTCCCATTAATCCTCATACCTGTATGAAATTCAACTGTATGAATGTGTGAAGGTAGGTTCATAAGTAACAGCAGTCAATACATGTCTCTTTGGGGCTAATGAGCCCTAGTGCTCCTCCATGGGCTTATATAGATTCATCACCCTCATGTGTTCTTATTCACAATCCTAATCCATGGGGTCTGATGGTCAAAGGATGCAGGCAGCGGGTACAAAACTTGATAGGGTTCTTCAGTCAATACCTGCTGGCTCACAATCAAGGAATCCCAGTCTCAATTAATGCAAATGTTGACCAGGTTAAATGGAAACTGCAGCCACTCGCCTCAATGTCCATATCCAATCTCTACCCTGGATGCCAGGCCATCCGAGCGAGGGGGCTGCCCGAGTGGAGGTCTGGCTTGTCTAATAGCACGGGAGTGGGTGGATTGTGCAGACTGTATTTTATCTCTTCCCCCTGGTTGCTTTGTTAGTTACGGTTAGGTTGAGACAGATAGTGATTATTATAGTAAACGTGTACTTTCCTCCTGGTAATTCTCTTCTTTATAAGGATGAGGCGTGGTCAAAACTACAGAAGGCTTTGGAAGAACTCCAGGAGAAATTTCCAATGGCCAAATTTATTCTGTTGGGCAATTTCAATGCTAAAATCGGTCCATGTGATGCACTGAGGGAGCATGGTATTGTCTTGGCTCCCCCAGAAAGCTTAGGGATGCAAGGCCGCTCATCCAAAGATCTTAGAGGAAATACTTCTGGCCGTAGATATGAAGCTATGATAAGGGATTTGCTATTTACCATTATAAATGGGTCAGGGTTTTCGGATCCCGATGGTGAGTTTACTCACATAGGCCCACACGGGGCCTCGTTTATTGATTTAGTAGCTGTATCTTTAAACACTCTAGCCTATGTTAGGGATTTCAGGGTTATCTATAATGACTTGAGTGACCATTTGTCTCTTAGCCTGAAATTGGACTATGCGAATGCTGCTCCCTTCCATATTGAGGAGTGTGATTATTCTGGGCTGGATTGTTTTCTATCACTGAAATGGCATGATGCACAGGCTCTCCTACTCCAGGAGATAATCACAAACCAGGAAATGGTAGACCTGCAGGGTCAGGTACTGGCGGAGTGGAGTCCTGCTGGGAAAATAGATGCCTATGAAAAGATACTGTCCGTTTTGAAGGACCATCTTTATAGCCCTAAGGCTGGAAGGGGGGCTACAAAGACATTTTCAAGTGATAAACTTCGGTTCGATTGTGAGTGTAGAAGTGCAAAGCGTACCCTTGCTAAACTATACTCAGGATATCGTAGGAGTCATTCGAGAGATCTTTCCCACACTTTCCAGGAGTATAAAAAAGCATATGTCGACCTAATCAGAAGTAAGAAAATCAAGTTCTGGACGGAAGGGTGGAATAAGATGATAGTAGCTGCTGAAGGAAAGGATTCCAGACAATTCTGGAAGTGTATAAATGGTGCTGTTTCCCGGAGGCCCTTTCAGTCTGTATATCCAGTCCCCACCTAGTACATGGGAACAGCACTTCAGAATACATTTCTATGAGGCTTCCATCCAGGAGAGCTCCCTTGGAGAAGCTCTGATAGATATCCTGAAATGGCCACCAGTAACAGTGGAAGAGCTGGTATATCATATCGGAACATTCAAAACCCATAAAGCCCCAGGATTGGACAGAGTGCAGATAGAATGCATTCGGGCCCACCTTGATTGATGGGTCCCGATGCTAACTGCTCTGTTAACAGCTATAAATACAAAGAGTATTTTCCCAGTTGCGTGGGGAATGGCTATTGTGATCCCGATTTTTAAAAAAGGGTCAAGAGCGGATCCAGCTAATTACAGGCCTATAAGCCTTTTGTGTGTAGTTAGCAAGTTGTATGGCAAAGTGCTTCTACTAAGGCTGACATTGTGGATTAGGGAAAAAGCTATATTGCACCCCGAGCAAGCGGGTTTCCAGTGCTCTCGCTCTACAGCAGAGCACGGCCTTATGCTGTTCCATCTTATCGAGAAATACAGGGCAAAAAACCATCGCTGCTTTGTTGCCTTTCTCGATTTGCGTGCAGCATTTGACAGGGTTAATCGGCAGTTGCTGTGGGACAAGCTTAGTGCCACTTCAGTCGATCAAAGGCTTCTTTTACTTATTAAAAAACTGCACCAGAACACTTCCTTGAAAATTCGTGTAGATCAGGTTGGTCATTTATCGGGGCGGGTTGATACAAATGTGGGGGTCAGACAAGGTTGTGTTCTGGTCCCTACTTTGTTCAACCTGTTTATAAATGATCTTACACCCATGATGGCAAATCTCTTGTTTCACCCCCCTATATTGGCAGCTAGAGCAGTGGGATGTTTATTATTTGTGGATGACTTGGCCCTGGTTTCTCAAACCAGGGTCGGTCTAGGAAGGCAATTGAATAGATTTGTTGTCTATTGCAAGTCTAATAAATTGGAAATAAATTATGGAAAATCCAAGGTGGTGGTATTCTCAAATTCTCCGAAGACTTTTTGCTGGGTTATTGGAGGGNTGTAAGCAGAAACGCCAGATTCTGTAAGCAGAATAAATCATGCAAATTGATCAAAACATGCACATTTTTCATGCAAATGAATTTTCCAGCATGCTATTCAATCAATTTTGAACATACACCTTAAAAAAACCCAAACCCTCACAAAATATGGCCCTTTTCACACAGACACTCTTAACACTGATAAAATGGGTGTTAGATTTTGTTATACATGTTGCAGGGCACCCATAGAGCACAAAAGAGAAGGAAGGAGGGGAAGGAAGATTAGCAATTTATTGGAAAAGATTGATACTCAAATTGGCCCCCATGTGCCTATTAGCATGGATTGTATAAAAAAGAACACATAAAACATAACTACATGTATACAACCCAGACGCATTTCTGGGCACAGCCCCTTTCTCAATGGGCAAATAAAAACATACTCCGGCACCAACTGCCAAAAGGAAGGCCACCTGGGAGATATCAAAAATATATACATAAATGTCAATTTAAAAAATGAAAAAAGAAAAATATATATATAAAATACATCAAAATGTGTACAACAAACCTAATTAAAATTATATCTATTCCAATCCATTCCATAATATTAAGAATCACAAAGCCCATTCATATGGATTAATCCATTCCTTTATAACACCCCCCATCCTTCCTTAAAGCCCCTGCTTTTGCACATGAGCTAAGCAGTAACGATAGCTGCATGAATAAATGAATATTATCTTTATACATGAGTCGCAATTTAAACTAAGCAAAGGAATCTCCCCTGGGACAAGACATACTCAACATCCCCAAATCACATACAACAATGAAGAGGCACTTGAATTCCCTCCTTCTTACTTTCTCCCATTAATCCTCATACCTGTGTGGAATTCAGCTATATGGACGTATGAAGTCATAAATAACAGCAGTCAATGCATATCTCTTTGAGCTAACAAGTCCTGGGGTTCCTCCATGGACTTGTATGGATTCATCACCCTCATGTGTTGTTATTCAGAACCCTATTCCATGAGGTCTGATGATCAAAGAGTGCAAGCAACTGGTGCAAAACTTGATGGAGTTCTTCAGTCAATTCCTGCTAAATTGACTGAAGGATTCCTACTGAATCCCCCCTGGGACAAGGCATAATGAGGTAGCCTAAGCACCCTAAATCGCATACAACAATTGAAATGCAATTAAATCCCCCCCTTCTTACCTTCTCCCATTAATCCTCATACCTGTATGAAATTCAACTGTATGAATGTGTGAAGGTAGGTTCATAAGTAACAGCAGTCAATACATGTCTCTTTGGGGCTAATGAGCCCTAGTGCTCCTCCATGGGCTTATATAGATTCATCACCCTCATGTGTTCTTATTCACAATCCTAATCCATGGGGTCTGATGGTCAAAGGATGCAGGCAGCGGGTACAAAACTTGATAGGGTTCTTCAGTCAATACCTGCTGGCTCACAATCAAGGAATCCCAGTCTCAATTAATGCAAATGTTAACCAGGTTAAATGGAAACTGCAGCCACTCGCCTCAATGTCCATATTCAATCTCTACCCTGGATGCCAGGCCATCCGAGCGAGGGGGCTGCCCGAGTGGAGGTCTGGCTTGTCTAATAGCACGGGAGTGGGTGGATTGTGCAGACACCTGTCTCTTATACACATCTAGATGTGTATAAGAGACAGGCTTAACCCTCCTGGCTGCAAGATGTTGAGTGAATTCCCGATAGTCTCTGTCCCCTCCGGAGTACAACTCCTTATATCCCCAGGAGGAAGCCCCTCGTATCTTCTCGAGGCTTCTAGAATTCCTTTTGTTCTCTCTATCAGCTTGCTGTGTCTCTTGCATGTAGGCAATGGCTGCCTGCATGAACATTTTAAATGTGTCTGGCGATCTGTCTGGGGCGAATCCACAAACTGTCTTTCCATTTCCTGGAGCTTGGTCAAGTGTCACAGTCTTGATTTGGGTTTTACAGTTCTTAATTGTAACATTACGTACATGAGAAACTTGCAAATAAGTCTTGGTTATGCATCAAATTTTAAAAACTAATCTTCATTCCCTCCATCCTCACTTGTATTCATAGACTGGAAAAGACAAGCTTTCCTGTTTTTTCAACTCCTAATAAATTTCTCAGTTTTGAATGAACTAGTCCAAATGAAGAAAATATTCTTTCTGCACCTGCATAAGAGGCTACTGCTGTCAGAAGCTGAATTATCCATACATAAACCTTAATAGTCTTTGGTGGATCCAGATGCTTGAGCGACTTCCTTCAGATCACTGGTTTGACTTTAAAAACAAAATAAAACAAAAAACCTCCTATATTTCTTGCATGATTCACTCCATTAGCCCTGAAATTTATTCTAGGTGGCATGATTGATGGGTGATTAGTGGATGCCCGTTTCACAGTGACCTCTCTTCTTCCACAGTTAAGCATCAAACCTTGTACTTGGTAATGAGAATATTGGTAAGGAAATGAGCTGGAGTTAGTGCTTGACCCATTCATTTTTTTACTGTCTATAATTTAACTTTGTCATTGGGTAATTATTTCTTCACTGACTCTCT
>QEPC01008772.1:1989709-2005713 GCA_003113815.1 Sphenodon punctatus | reverse complement strand
ATCTTTAAAATCATCATGCCAGATATGAACAGCTACCAGTATTGGAAAAAATTCCCAAAACGTAATATCTCTGAGCCGACCGCTGCTCCTCCAAGCATTGGGCCAATGCTCAGCACACCAACAGCCCCTAAAGTAGACTCCAAAACCAAAGCCCCCAGCTGTCTTAATTAATTTGAAAATCTGCTTCCAACACGAGTTTGGACTTCCAAACTGATACCCCATTATAGTTAGTTAAAAACCTTTTCCAAACCTCCAAGTCACTCCTCATGTCAAGAGAAACCCTAACATGGGGGTTGGGCTTCTGTAAACCCACAGTGGCATTACAAAGTCGGGCACAAAAGGCCCTACCAGGAGAAACCACCCTACATGCAGTGTTTAAATGCCCTATAATTGACTGCAACTCACGAAGTGTAACCTTCCTTTTAGAACAAACTACCCCAATCAACTCCAATAACCTAACTAACTTATCTACAGAAAGCCCACGCACCCCCTGCTACTGAATCTATCTCCATGCTCAAGTAAGTTAAACTCGTCGTGGGTCCTTTAGTTTTTTCCTCAGCTAACGGGACACCCAACTTATATCAGCAACCTCTTGAAAAGCAGCTATCAGTTATGCACATTCACTTGTTCCTGCCCTGCCAATCAGGAGAAAATCATAGAGATATTTCGTTATGAAAGGAGAACCTGAGTGCCTCTTAATTGCCCATGCTAATAGAGAGCTGAATCGTTCAAATGCAGAGCATGAAATCAAGCACCACATAGGCATCGCCTTGTTGAAATAAGACTCCATCAGATTGGAAGTCCAACAAGTCAAAATCCAAAGCGTGCACCGGGAGCAACCTAAAAGCAGATTTAATATCACTCTTGGCCATCATAGCCCCCTTTCCACATGCTCGAACCAAGGGCAACAGCAGAATCAAATGTTGCATATCAAACAGATAAGGCTGTATCAATCCCGTCATTGACTGAATGGAATGGAAAAGACAGATGGTGAATTAACCTTAATTCACCAGGTGCCTTTTTGGGAACCACTTCCAAAGGTGACAGTCTCAAATTAGGAATAGGGAGATCCACGAAAGGGTCAGCAATCGGTCCTAGGGCCCACTTCCTTGTCAATTTTTTCCTTCACCACTGTTTCCAGACCAATAACTGACTTCAAATTATCCGCAACAGTGCGGCATTTATCACCCACAAACGGAATTCGAAAACTGTATGCAAAACCTTTCCAACAAATAAACCCTATCTGCTACCACAGGATAATCCCTTAACAATTCAGCCCCAAACGCTAAGATAGTTGGCAAAGGAGCTTTTTTCCAGAAATGAGGAAGAACCACCCCCTTGTCCCTGCTTGGCTGCAGGACCATCTCCTCCACTCTTGCATTTTTGGTTTTTACAATGGGCTCCCCCATGCTGCCCCCCACAAAATGTGCATTCATGCCAAAGCTGATAGTTGGCACGAAAACAACTCCCATTATTGAAGGCCCAAATAAAGGCCCTTCCTTAATTCCTGCTGCCTAGTGGTCACAAAAGGGAGGAACTGACTGCTATCAGTCCGGAGACCAGACGGGGCAAGATGGGCTCATGCGCTCAAGCCAAAGTTCCTGATCTGCAATTTCCCAGCGCAGATAAGGATGTTCAGATGCCCTACTCTAAACTCCTCATCATACTTGAGCCAGGCCTCACCCCCATAAACATTCCTAGCCCTATGAATAATATTGAGATATTTTACTAACAAAGGGGAACACTGTGGGTATACATGCACAACAATCCCCATAAATATAGTGTAAGCTGCTAACCAATTGTCCCAAGTTTGCGTTAATTTAGACTTCTTCCTTGCCTTATCCTGATCATCTTTATCCTCCTTATCTAAAATATCCTGAACAGTTTCTCTTTTAAGCAAAGAGAAGATATTGATATATTCCCCCTTTAGGATTTGCTTAGCTGCATGCAGGAAATGAGAGCCCAATGGCCTCAAGACACTAGAGTAAGGAACCCATATGTGCCTCTGGGCTTTGACCGTTTGAACGTGCTGCTGAAGTCCCCTTTAACCAACCAGTTGGTTGGAAAGTTGACAAGAAACTGGACTCATATCTGGAGCCCCAAAACCCTGCTCCTGTTGAGCCAAAACTGAACCCCAAGCCTGAAGAGGATTCCCAGACCTAAATAATTGAGCCTTCCAATAAGCTCCAACATCCCACCCCCAACCTTACCTGCAATTAACGGATTTGGTGTTGCTGCAGAGATACTTGCGGGAACAGGGCTCTGCTGTGAGACTCCACTGCTCGAAGAAGGAGCTTGGTTGACAGTTGCGGAATTGGAGCCGGCAGATGAGAGAGCTATACCCACAGACTTCGGGTTCGTTGAGCCTCCTGTGAGCACAGGAAACTGTCCTACAAAAGCAGTAGCAGAAGATAGGTAACTGAGACCTGGTGAACCCAGTACCTGAAAAAGAGCTGATGAAGCAGCAGCATTAGAATAGGTTAGTAAAATAACACCACCAACCATGCTACCCATGGACTGACTATTGCCATAAAAAGTAGAGCCCCCAGAACTGGAAAGCATGAGATGCCGCAGAATGCCAGAGCTGCAGAAGCCACCTCATAAGATGCCACAGAATGCCAGAGTTCAGCCCGAAAATCAGGAGCAGACAGAGGCAAGGGGTCAAGCCGGCACCTACAACCCAGAAAGCAACAGAACCGGCTCGACCTTGGTCAGAGTGTGGGGGTGGGGGATGGGGGTGGGGTTAACAACCCGTCAAAAGAATGGGCAATCCCCCCACTTGGAGCAGCAGGTGTGAGCGCAACCACCGCAGACCTTACAGCAGAGGTAACACTACGCACAGGGAAGGTGGGCACCTACCCTCCTCATGAGTAACATTGCTGGAACATCCCTGAGGGGAAGCGGGGGACCTAATATCACAGTGCCCAGCCCCCAGATGAAGAAATAACTCTTGAAGGGGCAAACCCAGAACCAGCAGCCTGAGAACGCCCAGAAATCAATTAAAGGGCAGTACTCCCCTGTGCCGCCGAGGAGGCTGCAGACACAAGCAGTTCAGAAAAGGCAGGTGCCAAATGGCCCAAAGCTCCAAGCTGGCAGTTCATGTCCCCTAAACCAGTGGCCACGTAGCGCATGAGGGAAATAAACTCCTCACCAGGCTTGAGAGGAGTGACCCCTACATGCCGACCCGGACCCCTAGCCTGATCACCAGAATGAGTCCACGGAAGACCACGGGAAACCCCTTTTGGGGCCTTACTAGTACCCCTCTCACCTTTACGGGGCATTGCAGCCTGAGGGGGAAGGGAAGGGTGACCCCAAAAGTTTGCTAAAAGGATGAGGAAAAGTAATTGGAATGCCATGTGTAGCTTCACCCTATCAGGGGGCAAATTTCTCACCCCCTGGTGGTAATACAGTGTTGTCGAATTCTCTGCCCCTCCCAAGCCACAGAGCAAAACGGGGGCAAGCCGGTGCGAAGACACACACACACACACACCCTGGGAATCCCAGCACCAGACAACGCCCGCGTGCAAATAGAGCCCCCTGATAGAGTCCGGGGAGGGGCACAAGGGGGCAAGACCGCAAGAGAAGCAAACAAGGGTGGGCAACAGTAAACAGCCCAGGGAACCACACAGCCCCACAAAAAGACCCTCCCTCCAACCCACAAGGAAACAAGCTTGAAGGCCTGAGGAGAGCTGCTGCATTCCAGCTGCTGACGACCAATTGAGGAGAAGTCGGCGCGTGGCAAAGACAGGCTCTGATTGGCTTGGGGAACCACGTTTTATTATACATGGGTGGAGGTGTGTGTGTGTGTGTGTCCGTGTATGGGGACACACATTCACCTCCACCCACCGTGGCAAAACACCCACCCCCGTCCATGTAAAAAGGGCCTATGGCCCTTTTCACACACATTCTAATACTGATAAAATGGGTGTAACATTATATTATACATGTTGCAGGGCACCCATAGAACACACCTGCAACCCTGCAACGTGTATAATATGTTACACCCATTTTATCAGTATTAGTGTGTAAGCCAGGAGTCTAAGTTGTTTATGGATCCCCTTGCTTTTCTTTTCTGTCTTTGCTTAATTGTCACTAAGACAATGTGTGAATCTCTCCCCCCCCCCCCACACACACACACGTTCCATAGATTTCAATGATGGCTTATTCAAAAGGATGTTTAGATTCTGCTGCTATGTAGAAACACCAGCTTAGTTGAGCCCAAATAACTTTCTACCAATCAGTAATAATTTTTATGTTTATATTTATGATCATGTTATGGTTATTTTATTTTTCGTATACTTGTTCTTGTGTATATGTACTTATTTATTTGTTCGTTGGCAATGGCCTAAGGCCACGCAAAAATAAACTTATTATTTATTATTATTATTTATTTTATATTATTATTTTATTTTATTATTTTATTATAATGTACAGCCATTTGGCTTAGTGGTTATATAGAATTAAAACTACTACTTCTATTTCTGCTTTGCCGTTGTACCACCCCTCTACTGTTAGGCAGCTAATTTGTCTGCACCCGCGACAGGTACATTGCACTGAACTAAATGTTAATACGCTGCGGTTTTCTTCTTAGCACTAATGGAAAACTAGAAATTTGGCTCATTGTGGTTAAAATCTAGTTAGAGAATAAGATTGTGTTGGTTTTTATTCTCTGGTAATTATCTGCCATGGCTTGCATGAAAAAATATTCTAATGCAAAGGAAGGAAAAAACTAATTAGAGACATGGCAGATACTTGGAGCACGGAGACTCTGAAACACAGAGACTCTGAAAGAAAAGTTTATGTATGACACTTTCAAAGGCAGAAGGTAAAATACTTGCACTATGGGCATTTTCAGACAAGACACTCTCCACCTACTGCCCACCTCCTCCCACCCACCATACATGTTGCAGGGCCACCATAGGATGACACTGGAGCCCTGCAACATGTATAGTGGGGATGTGGTGGGTGGGTAGTGGGTGGAGAGCATCTTGTCTGAAAACGTCCTATGATGATTTCTTACCTTAGAAAATTTAACTCTTTATTTCATGTAACCTGATTAAATTGCTCTGTGCAGCGAGTACGTGTTTTAAAATGGCAGTAACAGTTGATATTCAATATCCAATTTCAATGGTTTATGTGTTGGTACTAAAGGGAGTCTCTTGGCGCTTTTAGAAAATATAGCCTGTGATGAGTTAAGCTCTTCATATACACTTATTTCTAAATTATGGTTTCTAATATATAACATTTAGAGTAGATCTGAACAAAAAGGAGAATATGCTTGGTTCTGTTTTGTTATTTTTGTGATATTTTAACCTGCAGATTTACAGATATCCCAACAGTAATCAAATCTACCAGCATATGTACTCACTCTCAAAGCTCATCATAAACATTTGCAATCTTGAAAGCGATTGCTCACGAATAGTTCCATTGTAGNGACCTGTACGGTGTTCCCCTCTTTCACAAAGTCAATGAAATAGCATATTTTACAAATAATATAACAGGTTATGTAGTGAGGAGAAGGACTGAGGTCTTCAACATCATGGATATACAACTTACTCAGCCACTCTGCCAAGCAAGCTATAGCCTTCTTAGGAAAAAAAATAGTAATAAAAGATAAAATAATGGGGAATGACTGATTTTTATTTTTCAGGGTCCCCTCACCCCCTTCCTGAAATGGTTTATTAGTTCCAAAAATGAGAGAACCGACTTTAATGATTTAATTTTTTTCAACAGGCAGAGTTGAAGTTATGCATTTAGTAGTGTGTTTTATCCAGTTATGCAATGGTTATAAATTTGTTACATTATTTTTAAAAAGTACATGGAATAGAAGCAATGGGAGAAAATTCACTTAGAGAGACGGTACTAATGTAACCTACGGGACTCTGTTAGGGTTTGGCTCAGGGGGCTGCAGCTTAATAAAATAAGCTTAAATCACATTCTGTTTACTTTTTCTGAGTGAATCATTACTTACCTTTTCTTAAAAATAACAATTTTAATTATTTTTAGGTAATCTGACATTTTATTTTGAATATTTAGACGTGGAAGACGCATCTGCACTACGATGGACTACGTTCATGGCCTGATTAATTATATGTATTGTAAACTTTTCAGTTGCCTACTGATTCAGTGTAACAAAATGTTACTTTTCAGATAGCTACAAATAAATTGCTGAAAGCCAAGAAATGCGAGCTAATACCAGTAATTCTAAAACTTGGCATTGCATTGATAATTAGAATTAAACTGTGTGTGGCTTAATTCTCTGACCTTATTTAAAAGGCATTCATAATGCAACAGGGAAACTACTAATAGTGAACTCCTAAAAACTGATTATACTTGTATTTATGGACATGGGAATCCAGTTCCTGAATTGGTCCCTGATGAGATTCCACTTAGCTGTAACAGCTTCCTGTGAATGTTCCAGTTTTTCCTTTGCATCTGGTGCTTATTTTTCCTACGGATTCAAGAAAAGTTTGTATATGGGATTTGTTCCTTACATATGTTACTTTAGGTTAAAAGGTGGTCATTTTGACTGTCTTTATATACATAGATGGCAATCTGGCTAGGATCCAGTGCCAGCACAAGGGGCCTTGCCTTGGCGCAGGGCCAGGAAAAAACACGTGGCCGGGAGCGAGGATGTGTGGGCGCAGGTGGATGCTGAGCACCGCCAGTCAGATGGCCACACCCCCACTGACTCTGTGGTGGCCACACCCCTTCCACCGGCATTTGCATGGGGAGCTCAGCCTACAGAAGGGGTTCCTAACCGCTTTGGGTAAGCCCCACTGGGGTTGTGGANCACACGTTCCATAGATTTCAATGATGGCTTATTCAAAAGGATGTTTAGATTCTGCTGCTATGTAGAAACACCAGCTTAGTTGAGCCCAAATAACTTTCTACCAATCAGTAATAATTTTTATGTTTATATTTATGATCATGTTATGGTTATTTTATTTTTCGTATACTTGTTCTTGTGTATATGTACTTATTTATTTGTTCGTTGGCAATGGCCTAAGGCCACGCAAAAATAAACTTATTATTTATTATTATTATTTATTTTATATTATTATTTTATTTTATTATTTTATTATAATGTACAGCCATTTGGCTTAGTGGTTATATAGAATTAAAACTACTACTTCTATTTCTGCTTTGCCGTTGTACCACCCCTCTACTGTTAGGCAGCTAATTTGTCTGCACCCGCGACAGGTACATTGCACTGAACTAAATGTTAATACGCTGCGGTTTTCTTCTTAGCACTAATGGAAAACTAGAAATTTGGCTCATTGTGGTTAAAATCTAGTTAGAGAATAAGATTGTGTTGGTTTTTATTCTCTGGTAATTATCTGCCATGGCTTGCATGAAAAAATATTCTAATGCAAAGGAAGGAAAAAACTAATTTGAGACATGGCAGATACTTGGAGCACGGAGACTCTGAAACACAGAGACTCTGAAAGAAAAGTTTATGTATGACACTTTCAAAGGCAGAAGGTAAAATACTTGCACTATGGGCATTTTCAGACAAGACACTCTCCACCTACTGCCCACCTCCTCCCACCCACCATACATGTTGCAGGGCACCCATAGGATGACACTGGAGCCCTGCAACATGTATAGTGGGGATGTGGTGGGTGGGTAGTGGGTGGAGAGCATCTTGTCTGAAAACGTCCTATGATGATTTCTTACCTTAGAAAATTTAACTCTTTATTTCATGTAACCTGATTAAATTGCTCTGTGCAGCGAGTACGTGTTTTAAAATTGCAGTAACAGTTGATATTCAATATCCAATTTCAATGGTTTATGTGTTGGTACTAAAGGGAGTCTCTTGGCGCTTTTAGAAAATATAGCCTGTGATGAGTTAAGCTCTTCATATACACTTATTTCTAAATTATGGTTTCTAATATATAACATTTAGAGTAGATCTGAACAAAAAGGAGAATATGCTTGGTTCTGTTTTGTTATTTTTGTGATATTTTAACCTGCAGATTTACAGATATCCCAACAGTAATCAAATCTACCAGCATATGTACTCACTCTCAAAGCTCATCATAAACATTTGCAATCTTGAAAGCGATTGCTCACGAATAGTTCCATTGTAGTCAAGAGACTCTGCCTGTGCAAGTGTGCGTAAGATAACAAGCTCAATCTTCAGCATTTATAAAGCAATCCTGGATTATTTTAAATAATCTAGATGGTGTATTTAAGAAACAAGATGTTATTAGGAGCCTGTTTTCAATCTAAGGACTAAGTGGTCACATGGAATTAGGGGAACTATTTCCCCTAACTCCATATGATCAATTTATTCTGGGACTATAAAATAGGAGAGATGCTTCTTTAGCAGCCATTTCTCCTCTTCTGGAGAGAGATTTCTAATGAATAATGTGAAAAGTGAATTTGTTTGGTCTCCTTGCCTATATTAGGATTTATTCCNTATTATTATTATTTATTATTTTATTATAAGCATTTATATAGCACCAGCAATGTACCTGGCTCTTTACAGAGAATAAGATAGACACGGTCCCTGTCAAATGCCTTACTAAAATCCAAATATTGAGCCTCTTTTGGGGCACTTGTTTTTGGCTGTCCTGAATGTTCTATCTTGGGTGTTTGTTTATCCTGAACGTTTTTACTTTTGTTGTTTTGGCTATGACGTGAGCAGATGCCTAATAAAGCTTTAATGATTGAAAAATCCAAAATACACTAAATCCACTGCATTCCCTCTATCCAAAAAGTTAGTTATTTTTTCAAAAAAGGAAGAGAAGTTGCCTCAGTTGCTGCTGTACCTCACCTTCACTTCTGAATTCCTAGTCTTTTTACAGCTTAAAAATACATAATTCAAGCTTGAGAAGCTGACCTATGTAGTTACGTGCCTGTCACACTCCGTGGGCTTTCCTGCACTCCAGCAACACCTTTTACTGGGATCGCTTGTGATTCTTTGCAGTCTGTCTTTTATCAGCCTTTTTCAGCTCTCTCTGCTCCCAAAGCAACCACCAAGCAGTGGCAGCTGAACCAAAGTTGTGTGTTCAAATTTGGAAGAGGCTATAGCTCTTATTATCATGGCTACAGTGGATGTCAGAGAAACGAACTACTATACTTAATCTGCAGTCCAGTGGAGATCGATCATCACACTTACCTGGAAGAAAAGAAGAATTGCTTAAGTGGAAATGTTTGTTTTCTAACAAAGTCTGCTTGTCAGAAAATAAAGTATGAGTAGAGCTGAAAATTAGCAAAGCACAGTGGGGGAAGTATAGACAACGACAGAAAGAGGAAGGGTGAAAACCGGAGAGAGGAGGGGTGTAGTAGAGAGGGAGAATCTACTAGGAAGTCACAGAAATGGATGTAACTGTTAGTTTATAAATTATGGTAATGGCTAGTGCAGAAAGAAAATAGTACACAGCAATAATTAAGGAGTTCAGACCACTTTCAGACACACCCACCCCCGGACGCATATTCTGACTGTGGGAAGGAATGTGCAGGCAGGATATGCTCGAGGATTGGCTGGTCTGAAAGGCGCCCCCCCCCCGGCACAGCTTTGGCAGCAGATGCGCAGGGATGCAGAGCTCGATTTCCTTTTCTGCATCCCTGTGCGTGCCTACTGGCAAAGCCGCGCATGCGGGGGGAACCTTTCAGACAAGCAGATCCCTGCGCATATCCTGGCTGCTCATTTCCCCCTGCACCCAGAATATGCATGGGGGGGCGGGAGGAGGATGTCTGAAAGTGGTCTAAGTCAACAGCAGGTAACAAAAGTTAAATATGCTGTAGATTGTCAGCCATTTACAGGTTTTTGTAGTGGCTGGAGAAGTTTAGATCCTTATTAAGTTAATCATTTTTGCTGTCAAAGTTATGAATGTTAGTTCCCATGCCTGTCTTCTAAGTGTTGTGCAGGTTTTCTTTGAGGACGAGGACTGAGAAATCAGAGATGGAGTGGTCATGCTGTGAAAAGTGACTTCTCATTATAGAGTCAGTGACTTTGTTTACAATTGTATGTTTGTGTGAGTTTATATATAGGGGTAGGGATTGTTGGGTTTCACCAACATAGTTTCCAAAGCGACATTTGGTGCATTGAATGAAATACACAACGTTTTGGGTGGTGCAAATCCCAAAATGTCCCACCATAGTTTGGAATTTGCAGATGTAGTTTCCTTGTATTTGGCATGGTTTTCTGTGGGGGGTGTTGATGGTGGACACCAGTCACTGCAAAAATCTGTAAATATAAGAACATAAGTAGTGCCATACTGGGTCAGACCAATGGTCTATCGAGCCCAGCAACTTTCTCAGCCAGTGGCCAATCTCGGTCGCTTGGAAGAAGTACNAAAAATGTTCAAAAGAAAATCAAGATAAATAATACATTATCTAGATGAAAGAGCTGCTTAGCTAGTTAAATGGTCATCTTTTGAACATGTACAAATCATGGTTTTTATGCCTTGGAGAAAGTGACACATTAATTTCAAAATATGGGTTATCATCACCTCTTTCACATTAAAGCACGTCCCTATTGTGCACTTGTGCTGCTTTTAGCTCTATTTCGGACTTAATTTATATGGTCAACTGATAAAAGTTTCATTGAAGCCCTGATCCCAGTATCCACATGGAGGCACTTCTTCCTTCTGTTGTGGCTTTCTGTTCTGTGACCTGGTGCTTGGCTTGGATAAGTATTGCACAGTACTTTAAACTCGGGGGGAGGTGAGCCGATGGATGAAATATTGTGCTCTCAGCATCCCATTTCACTAAAGATCTTTCAGGATGGATGACTTTGCAGAGCTTGTTAAGTCAGAGGCCACTTCTGTCCTACCAGTCTTTTGTCGTCCTGTCCTCCTTAAGCAATAACCGGAAGCATGATCCATGTCGAAGTGAAGGAACATATTCACTTTCAGAAGTCGCACCTCTTATGGAGACTGCTTGGGACCTAAAACAGTGTGAGAATTTTTTGTAACTGCACCTTCCCACATTGCTTTTAGAGACATAGGGTCAGAAGAAACTTTAAAAAAATCTAGTCTAGCCCCCTGCACTGGCATGCTACCTGTACATGAAAGGACAGGGAACCAATTGGTAACACATCCAGATGACTCGAGCAAGTGAGCTATGTGCCATTCTGTAGATGAAACCTCCCCACAGTTTAGACCTTGAGCATGTTAGCAGTCTCCACCAGTCAAGTCCCTATAGCACCCCAACACCAGAACGGTGTCACCCAATTCCAGTTCCGGATTCTGTTGATGCTTCATAGGAGTAAAGAAAGGAGATCGAAAATATGTTGGAGGGAATAAAAATTCGTAATGGGAAAACTCATGTCGGCTTTCTTCTCAATTATGAGAGAACTAATGCTGTCTGGGAACATGCAGGACTACATTTCCCAGCATGCTCCAAGACAGCTTTAGGAGCATGCTCAGAAGACAAGCCTCCCACCCTCAGAACTTAAACGCAGTGGCAGAGTCCAGAGAGAGCAACGTGCCTGGCTCCCTGCAGCTTTTGGTGAGTGGCCCCCTTCCCCGGTCCCATTAGCCCTCTTCTCTGCCGCCCATTTCCCTGTCACCACTGCCGACTTCCCTTCCTCTGCCCCCACCCCTCCAAATTCCTGAGCATTCACTGAGGTTCCGAGTGCTGATCCAGTCACTTGGGACCAGTCCTTGGAACCTCAGAGAATACTAAAGAAATGTTTTTTATTATTTGGAACAGCACTAGCCCAGATGCGTCTTCCAGCCAGGTCTCTGTAATGCATATGAGGTTAGCAGCTTCAGCCTGAATAACACTGAAGATGGTTGATGTTTTGTTTTTCATCGACCTCACATTAAGCAGCATCAGCTTTAGATCAGGGACCTCACGGGCCTCAACCCCCAAATATCTCAAGACTGGAGGGAAGCTCTCCCGATGCCCCTGATAAATCNGGGGCGGCTATTCAGAATTCCGAGACTGCAATTCTGAGACAGCAGCAGCCCCTGCAGGTGGGGAGGGCGCACTACAGGTTCCCCAAGCCGCCAGGCTCTGAGCTGGATATGTGCTGCAGTTCTGGGGGCCAATTTGAGACTTTAGCTACCATGTTTTCCAGGAAATCTTTGGTTCACTTGGAAGTTGAATAGTACACAGTCCTAGTAATTGCGTTTCGGATATGGAAGCCAAAAAGGTATCTTTTTGTGTTTATATGTGTTTTACTTAAACCTGGATGCACAGCCCTAATTGTGAATCTTACAGTCAGTAACATAACCCTAATTTTTTGCATGTGTGTTTGATGTTGAATTTTGACTTTGAAGTGCTCTTACATGCTGGTGGGAAAATTGGCCTGTCCTCAAAGTTGCAAACATTGGAAGATAAATATCTCGCGTTCTATAGAGCTGAGCAGTAGAAAAGCTATAATTAATTTTCCCCTCAAAGCATTATAATAATTAGAACTAAAACAAATGTTTGTCAAAATCAATATTTTCATCAAATTTTTCTTTTGTTTAATTTGAAAATGAAACTGTTGTGTCCCAGAATCAACTGCACATTCAGTTTATTGTTTCTGAAAGTACCTGCATCTGTTTTTAAGCATATAAATAAAAGGATATTCAGCTTTACATGGCAATCTAAAAAACCAAGAATGCCTGCTATGCTGTGGTGGAGTAGGTGTCCCAGACATGGATTTATATTTTCTGGCTTTTCGTATGTGGGTGATTAAATATTGGATATATGAAACTATTTCAGGGGACAAATCTATATAGTTGGGCATGGAAGGAAATTTGGGGAGCAATCCAACGGGGTTCACATATGCCGATCGTGGGCTCCGGCCAGAGCACATGCACAGCACAACTGCCCGGGGCTGTGCTGTGCGCACGGTACACATGCGCACATGAGCGCACACGTTCTGGCTGTGAGTACGGTGGCCATTGGATTCCTCTCTTAGTCTCTAAATTTGGATCATTATACTTATTTCCATTTCTTAGGAGTTTACTTAGGCCTCTAAAATTAAATACTGTATTCATCTCTTCATGGAGTGTATTGCAGAAAATTAAAGCTTTAACATCTTCTTACTTATTAACAAGGTAGCCATTATTCTTTTATGGGGACACACTCAGNTGTTTTAAATCTGCTACTTGTTAGTTTCATCAGGTGTCCCCTAGTTCTAGTGCTATTTGAGAGGGTAAATAAACTGTTCCCTATTAACTTGTTCCACGCCACTAATGATTTTATAAACGTCTATCATATCCTGTCTGTCGTGTCTTCTCCAAGCTGAAGAACCTTAATCTATCCAGTCTCTCTTCACAGGGGAGATGTTCCATATCATCTTTGTTGCCCTTCTCTGTAGCTTTTCTATTTCTACTATATCTATTTTGAGATGGGGCAACCCGAACTGTATATAATATTCAAGGTACAGCTGTACCATAGATTTATATAAGAAAATAATAAGATTTATTTATATAGCGCTCCCCTGCCTTACATGGCACTCAAAGTGCTTCAAAAAAAGTTAAAAATCATAAAAACAAAAACAATTTAAAAGAACAGTTATTAAAAAAAAAAAATCAAGATGGATTAGGAAAAAAGGGAGGACAAAGTACATAGAGATGTATAGTGGCATTGTAATATTTTCAGTTTTATCCTCTATACAAATAATTCCCAACGTTCTGTTTGCTTTTTTGACAGCCACCGCATACTTAACTAAGGATTTCAGTGTATAGTCCACAATGATTCCATGATTCCTTTCCTGAGTGGGAACTCCTAATTTAAACCCAGCATTGTGTGCATGAAGTTTGGATTGTTTTTCCCTATGTGCATCACTTTGCACTTGTCCACGTTACATTTCAGCCGTCTCGTAAGATCCCCCTGCGATTTTTCACAGTCCACTCATGTTTTATCTACCTTGAATAACTTGATGTTGTCTGAAAATTTGATCACCTCACTCCTTACTTATTATTATTATAAGCTTTTATATAGCAGCAGCGATGTACCTGGTGCTTTACAGAGAAGGTGCTTTACTTCCCTTTCCAGATCATCGCTGAATATACAGTACAAATCCCTGGAGCACTCCACTATTTACTTCTCTTTGTTGTTAAAACGGACCATTTAGTCCTACACTTTGTTTCCTATTATTTAACCAGTTACCAGTCCACAGCAGACATCCCATGACTTTTAAATTTCCTCATGAGGGACTTTATCAAACACTTTCTGAACATTCAGATACACTATATTGACCAGCTCCCCCTTATCCACATACTTATTCACACCCTCAAAAATTCCAATAGGTTAGTGAGGCATGACTACCCTTTGCTAAATCCATGTTGGATCTTCCCCATTAAGTCGTGTTTATCAATAGGCCTCCATAATTTTGTTTTTATGAATAGTTTCCACCTTTTTGCCCAGCACAGACATCAGACTCACCAGTCTATAGTTTCCAGGATCGCTTCTGGAGCCCTTTTAAAATATTGGCATTACATTCACTACCCTCCAGTCCTCTGGTACAGTGACAGATTTTAGCGATAGGTTACAAATTATCAGTAGTAGGTCTGCAAGGTCATATCCGAGTTCCTTCAGAACTCTTGGGTTTATGTCATCTGGTCCTGGTGATTCATTACTGTTTAGTGGTCAAACAACAGGCAGTCAGTTGACAATATTTGACAAGTCAATTGACCGGCGTGCCAACCTCTGGTGATTGGAGTTAGCAGACGATGTCAATGTGTTTGGTTCAGGACTGGCACAATTTACAGTCCTGCGGGGTTGGCCGGATGGCATTTTATGAATTTGCAGGCTTGAACCGTATGAGCTCTCTGTAATACTGGTTTGCAGGTGCTGCTGCTGTTTTTTATTTTTAAAGTGCGCTGTGTGGCTCACGTGGACGGTTTGTGTTCTCTGAAGAGATAATAGGGTATATTGAGAATGCAAGTAGTGCACAGGAGAAAGTAGTCCATCATGTGCAAGAAAAACAGACATGGAGTTTGGAAATGCCGTTTAGTTCCACAGTCCTCTCTCTTATTTCCTTCCTTTGGCCTCATCATGTCCCCTCTCCCTATAATCATTCTCACTCGTAGACCTTGAACTCAGTTTTGAAAGGATTTATCTTTGAGTCCAAAAGTAACCATCCAATCAAGAGATTCTGTTGATAGTCCCAGGTGTCTAGAATAGGAAAAGGTACACAGAGTGATCCTGTCCCCATTGAAGTAAGTGGGAGACTTTCAAGTACTGGAGGAGGAAGCCTCTACTGCTCCCAGTCTTGGGAGCTAGTCTACATGAGGTTGATAGAGAAGTTTTGAACCCAGTATATGTTGAACACTGGTCAGTTGTACATGTTGTCCTGGATTCAAATGTTACGGGAAAGCAAGCAGAGTAGGTGGTGCCATGCCATCCGGTAAGTGGCAATGTAGTTTTATTTTAGGAAATCACAGAACTTGTAGCAACATCCTTGGGTTTTTTGCATCTCCACTGTTCAGGGCCTACAAGAAGTTTAATGATATGGACTACATGTTTCAAGATGAATCGGATGAAGGTAGGGTTACCACCTCCGCAGAATTTCCCCCAGCTGACCCAGAGAAATCAGGGCTTCCCCAGAGGCTGGAGACTCTGGGTCAAAACCTGGGGTCTTTGCAGGGCCGTAGCTACTGTAGCGCGGGGGGGCTCAGTTGCACTCGGGCCCGTGCCCATGGGGGCCCACGGCCGTCCGGAGCATCATGGCCCCGCAGCGAGGGGTCCCAGTGCCCACCCACCGCAGCCATGCGGAGTCGGGACAGTGCACCCAGGGCCGCCCTGGGAGCAACGTCTCCACTCCGCGCTGTGGCAGGGGGCCTCCTCACGGGGGGGGCATGATACCCCAGGCCGGCCCTCCCTGCCACGCCACCCTTGCAGTTGCTGCCTGCCGCTTCCTCCCCTCTGCATTTCCTAGAGTGGCGAGGTGAGCGGCAGGTGGTAAGGAAACTTTTTTTCCCTTTTACATTGCCCGCGCCACGTCCTAGCCCCCGAGGAGGGAAAGCAAAGCAGTGCACCGCTGCAGCTCTCCTACTCTCTTTCCCCGGCGGGGCTAGAATGCGGCGCGGGCAATTAAAAAAAAAAAA
>QEPC01008772.1:1977764-1988803 GCA_003113815.1 Sphenodon punctatus | reverse complement strand
CCCAGCCTGCACCCATCCCTCTTCCCTCCTGCCCTCCCAGCCTGTACCAATCCCCATTTCCTCCTGTGTGATCCTGTGTTCCTATTTGTGACTGTGGTCATAGGTGTGTGTCATCCTTCTCGCTTCTGTGTTAGCAGACAGACTTGCTGCTTGCCTTTGCTGTGTTGTGCTTGCCCCTTTTAAGTTTGTCTGGTATTACCTGTCTTAAATATGTGAACAGGATTTTTTTAATCCTGCTATGGCACTACCACTGATGGGGGAAGAGGGGGCGGGAGAGAGAGAGAGTTGTCATACTGGAGTCCCATCCACTTACTGGATGAGATGCTAGTTGGAGGGTTCTCTGTCTCCAAGTGGCAGGGTTTTACTCAGCAGCAAGGAGTTCCCAGTGTAAACTAATGTTCTGCCCATCACATCTTAACGCTGAAAACTCTTTGTTGCTGGATTTTTGGAGGCTCCGCCTACAATGTACAAGCCCCTCCCTAGAGCTCTGCCAGCCACAAGGTTCTGCGTGGCGCTGAGATAGATGCCAGGGATGGGCAGGCCCCTCCCCCCTTAAGCCCCTCCCCTCCCTTAAGCCCTGCCCACTTTGGGTTTTCACATGATGGGCCCATAACTAAGGCTTGAGCCCAGGCCCTTCTCAAGCTTGCTACTTCCCTGGGTCTTTGGACAAAGCACAGAGAGGTGGCAACCCTAGATGAGTCAACTCTGCAAAAACGACCCCTTTCTCTGCATTATAAAAGTTCAGTTTGAAGTTTTATGGGTTCAGAATATCCTGATTAATACATAGGTTTAAGGAGATATTCTGAGCTCTTAGCATCTTACGTTGCACATGCCCATTCCTCTTCCTTGTGGGGGGAGGGGATGGACCTTTTCCTTGTTGGCCTAATGCTGGAAGGCGGCGGAGTTAGGGATGAGAACTTCAGGGCAGGCTGTTAGGTTTACCAGGAGGCAGACAGGAGTTTGAATATGATCGGTTTGCCCAGAGCAGGAGGAATTGGCGTGCAGGGTGGCACATAGGGTTACCCCCATAGGTATATTTTTCCAGGCCACTTATGAAAAATACATGTTGCAGGGCCTGTATTGGCCCCTATGGTACCAATGCAGGCCCTGCAACGTGATCTGGGCCTTTCTATGGCAGGATGGGCGGGGTAGAAAATGTTATAAATAAGTATTAGAGGGTGGGGAATGGGTTTGACTGTAAGCTGGGAGAGAGAACCTCTTCCCCATCTCTTTAGACCAGGGGTGGGGAACCTTTTCCCTCCCATGGGCCGCTTTGAAAGCTTGCACAAGCTCTGAGGGCCGCAGAGAAGTTGGGGCAGGGTGCTTAAGGGATGCGCTTAAGGAAAGGAGGGTCCAAATCATGGCTCTCTGCTGTGGAACTGTCCCATATCCTTGTTTGCATGCCCTCATCTCTGCTCCCTTTTCTTGAGCTCCATTTTTCAGTGATTGGGGGGAAGAACTTGATCCAGATGCCAGATCCAGAAAAGTGCAAAGGGTCCATATAAAAAGGTGCTGCGGGCCACATTTGGCCCCCAGGCCTGAGGGTCCCTACCCCTGCTTTAGATTGACACTGGGCATTTTTAGGCACACGTTAAAGTTCCTGGGTTTGCAAGTCCACAAGAAAGTTCCGGATGAATTTTTCACACACACGCTGCCCTGAGGCAGTTCCAGGATGCATTCTTCACACACACACCCTGCCCTGAGGCAGTTCCTGGATGCATTCTTCACACAAACACTGCCCTGAGGCAGTTCCTGGATGCATTCTTCACACACACACTGCCCTGAGGCAGTTCCTGGATGCATTCTTCACACACACACTGCCCTGAGGCAGTTCCTGGATGCATTCTTCACACACACACTGCCCTGAGGCAGTTCCTGGATGCATTCTTCACACACACACTGCCCTGAGGCAGTTCCTGGATGCATTCTTCACACACACACTGCCCTGAGGCAGTTCCTGGATGCATTCTTCACACACACACTGCCCTGAGGCAGTTCCTGGATGCATTCTTCACACACACACTGCCCTGAGGCAGTTCCTGGATGCATTCTTCACACACACACTGCCCTGAGGCAGTTCCTGGATGCATTCTTCACACACACACTGCCCTGAGGCAGTTCCTGGATGCATTCTTCACACACACACTGCCCTGAGGCAGTTCCTGGATGCATTCTTCACACACACACTGCCCTGAGGCAGTTCCTGGATGCATTCTTCACACACACACTGCCCTGAGGCAGTTCCTGGATGCATTCTTCACACACACACTGCCCTGAGGCAGTTCCTGGATGCATTCTTCACACACACACTGCCCTGAGGCAGTTCCTGGATGCATTCTTCACACACACACTGCCCTGAGGCAGTTCCTGGATGCATTCTTCACACACACACTGCCCTGAGGCAGTTCCTGGATGCATTCTTCACACACACACTGCCCTGAGGCAGTTCCTGGATGCATTCTTCACACACACACTGCCCTGAGGCAGTTCCTGGATGCATTCTTCACACACACACTGCCCTGAGGCAGTTCCTGGATGCATTCTTCACACACACACTGCCCTGAGGCAGTTCCTGGATGCATTCTTCACACACACACTGCCCTGAGGCAGTTCCTGGATGCATTCTTCACACACACACTGCCCTGAGGCAGTTCCTGGATGCATTCTTCACACACACACTGCCCTGAGGCAGTTCCTGGATGCATTCTTCACACACACACTGCCCTGAGGCAGTTCCTGGATGCATTCTTCACACACACACTGCCCTGAGGCAGTTCCTGGATGCATTCTTCACACACACACTGCCCTGAGGCAGTTCCTGGATGCATTCTTCACACACACACTGCCCTGAGGCAGTTCCTGGATGCATTCTTCACACACACACTGCCCTGAGGCAGTTCCTGGATGCATTCTTCACACACACACTGCCCTGAGGCAGTTCCTGGATGCATTCTTCACACACACACTGCCCTGAGGCAGTTCCTGGATGCATTCTTCACACACACACTGCCCTGAGGCAGTTCCTGGATGCATTCTTCACACACACACTGCCCTGAGGCAGTTCCTGGATGCATTCTTCACACACACACTGCCCTGAGGCAGTTCCTGGATGCATTCTTCACACACACACTGCCCTGAGGCAGTTCCTGGATGCATTCTTCACACACACACTGCCCTGAGGCAGTTCCTGGATGCATTCTTCACACACACACTGCCCTGAGGCAGTTCCTGGATGCATTCTTCACACACACACTGCCCTGAGGCAGTTCCTGGATGCATTCTTCACACACACACTGCCCTGAGGCAGTTCCTGGATGCATTCTTCACACACACACTGCCCTGAGGCAGTTCCTGGATGCATTCTTCACACACACACTGCCCTGAGGCAGTTCCTGGATGCATTCTTCACACACACACTGCCCTGAGGCAGTTCCTGGATGCATTCTTCACACACACACTGCCCTGAGGCAGTTCCTGGATGCATTCTTCACACACACACTGCCCTGAGGCAGTTCCTGGATGCATTCTTCACACACACACTGCCCTGAGGCAGTTCCTGGATGCATTCTTCACACACACACTGCCCTGAGGCAGTTCCCGGATGCATTCTTCACACACACACTGCCCTGAGGCAGTTCCTGGATGCATTCTTCACACACACACTGCCCTGAGGCAGCCTAAAGTAGCCGCAGCTGTAGACGTGACAGGCTGCCATGGAAACCAAGTGACCACAGCTGCCTGGAGCAAAGCAGTTTACCAGGAGAACCTTTTACACACAAATGTTCTGAGCGAAGTTTTACGCAGAAGTTCAAAGATCCGGATGTTTAAGCTCTGGGTGAGTGAGTTAGACAGTTCTGGATGTTACAGGAGAAATGTGTGTCTAAAAACACCCATTATAAGCATGATCTAGTTAGCCTGGAACTTGGGGGCTGGGAAGGAATTTTTCCTCTGATGCCAATTGATTGCGCAGCTGTGAGGTTTTCTTGCCTTCCCTGCAGTGCCCTCACACTTGGGAGCTGATTGACCAGCCAAGGGCCCATTTGAGCCCAGGCTGGCATTAGTTAAGCAGGCAATGGTTATTGTCTCAACTCACTGGTGGGCCAGTGTCAAGTGGAAGAGTAAGATGAATCAAAGGAATCTGTCTGAGGTGACTCAGTTGCAGCCACCCCAGCATGCCCTGGAGGGGATGAATCCAAGGGAAGCACTGCAGGAAGGAAAAGTGAGACGTCTCTCTCTGAGGGGAGGCTGAGGGGTGTTTTGCAAGGCTGGCATTACTGACTCAGTTCCACCCACCCCAGCATGCCCTGGAGGGGATGGGAGCAGCAGGTAGCTATGGGGAAAGACCCTTGCCATGGTGGGCTCAGCACTGGACTGGGCTTTGTAAGCAGAATTCTCTCCCCAGACTGCCACTAACACTACATTCAATAGAGAATTGTGACCATTGCTACCCAAATCTTTTATGCCTGAACCACCTTCTGTTAATGCAGGTGGGAAGTACGGGGCAGTGGGACCAGTACATGCTTTAGCACAATCTGTTTTCTGCCTTTTTCATAATGAAGCAGAATGGCTTCCTGAAAGATACTCCAACCGAGTCCTGCTTTCTTGCAAAGATCAAATTTACATGTAGTAGTTTGGCATGTTAAGCAGGAGCAGTTAAACGGGATTACGTTAGGAAGAACTTGATAGAGGTGTTTAAAAATACAAAGGCTATAATGAAAATTCATAAGTTCCCCCTTTATTTTACTCTGACAAGACCGCTGATCTACTGGCTTGAACTAAAGCCTTGTGGATTTAGAAGAATTAAAAGGAAATACTGTTTCACACAGGCAGTGAACCTGTGAAATTCCCACAGCAAGAGGTGAAAGAGTCAAATAGCATGATTGAGGGCTGGAAAATTTGATAAACATTATGCCATTTCTATTATATAATTTAAAGTGAGGAGAAACCTGCATAATCCCAACTCTGAAATTATGATTATTATTAAACATATGCATGTTGAGGAGGTGGAGGAGAATATTCACAAAAGTCAACCCTCCCACCTCCCTCCTTTATATTGCAGTTGGAATATATTCTTGTCATCGTTCTACCTTCTGCTTCTCTCCCTTTCCCCCCTGCAATGGTTAAAGCATTTTTAAACATGCTGAGTTTAAGGAAGAGAAAGTAAGGAGCTTCCTTATTCCTTCATTGAGCCAAGCAAGCAACCACTGAAGATTTTGGGAGTAGAAAGTAACTCTGTGCCTACTCCCTTTTCCTACTTGGAAGGGAATTGACCAAAGTCCTGAGAAAGAAAAGATCCGACTACAAAGGCCGGATTTACCTGATTCAAAGCACTTAACAATAGTCCTGGTTTATCATTCCTGGGTTGTCAGTTTTCATGTCTACTTTTTTTCATTGCAAAAGGCTCTTGTGCCTGTTTTCAGTAGTCAGAATTCAGAACCATTTCCTCCTTTAAATGCTGTGTTGTAATCATACCTGAGCACACTCTTCAGTTCTTGCGTTCATCTACCTGATCAATCTCTACATTTATGTTCTACTTTAGGAACTATGTTTTCATCATTTTTAACTAGTAAACTTTGTGAAGCAGAATTAGTGGTAAACTCAACTCTGTTATAAAAGTCAGCTTAGAGGAAAATGCAGTGTCTACTATTACACTATAAAATCCAAGGGTTAATCAATGGTGATGTAGCCTCCCTGCCTTGCAACTCTTAATGACTAAACTAATTTCCTAAAGTAGAGATATGTAGATTAAAGGAAGCACTATAGTGACATGAAGAAAATTTAATTTTCATTAAAATATCAGCTCTGAATTCTGACTGAAATTGAAGCCTTGGGAGAGGTAGAACTCCTGGAAGGATTTGTTCATTCCACACAATGTGACTTCTTTATTTCCTCACTCTGCCCCTCTTTCCATCTATAATCTCAGATAAGATTCTGTAGTCTGAGTGACCCTTGAATATGGCTAAAGGTTTCTAACCATATTTCCACTTCTAATGGCATGGCTGGTGTCAGCAGTAGACTTATCTGAGCACTTCGGGGGGATGAGGGCCCAGTCCAATTTCCAAACCTGGGCTGGGTGGGCGGTTTGTTCGTGCTGCTGCTGCTGCGCCACTTCCAGGAGCCTTGGAGGGGAATGTGGTGAACAGAAAGGTTCGAAGAACAGAAGGTTGCTACCTTGTAAACAAGGTTCTTCGAGATGGGTCCAGACATTCTCACAATCGGGTGCTGTGAGAATGTGAGGAGCCACTCGGAGAAGAACTGCATGTGTGCAAGTGAACTTGGGGGCTTTGTGGGGGGAGAATGAGGCATGAGAATGGATGGTACTGGGGACAGGGGGAGAAAGGGAGGGAGGGACTGTTTGGGGGTACTGTGGTCTACAGAGGGGGGAGAGTGTCATGGGTTGGGGGAGTCCGCACCCCCACTTTACCGGGTTTGAGTGACTCAGTTTCCCTTGTGCACAATCCTCTTGAATCAGTTTCTCTCACTGGCTAATTCAAGTGTGCCACAATGAAACTTCTTGTCACACAAGGGCCCGATCCTTCCCGTTTCCAGACTCTTTACTCTCTGGATTCACAAGAGCTTGAGGACTCTTGTAGCTCACTTGTGTTCCAATATTAGACACTAGACCACTTCTTTATAAAGTAAGAAGTATATTTATTGATTACATAAACAAGATAGTTAAACAGAGTAGTAATAGAAATAAAAGGTAAATATAACGCATTCCTAACTTATACTGTTTTGAGTTCCTAAGTTATTCATCTTACCCTAAAACAAGGTCCAGCAGTTCTGGTTTCTCAGCCATGCTGTAAGTGGCTGGGTGATAGCTTCTAAGTTGCAAAGAGCAATTCGCCTCTCTCACTTCACGCTCGTTCCCCCAGCCTGCTGTTGGCTGGCTTTTCGTATGTAGATGTTCCAGATGGCTTTGCAAGAAGTCTCCAAGCAGTTTCTTCTCCCCTCTGGGATCTCTGTCCTTATATAGCATTTAACTTTCTTTGTCTTGAATTTCCCGCCTCGGTGAGCATGGTTCAGGTCACGTCCGCAACCCAGGTAAACATGGAAGTTCATTAACATCTCCATAGGCTGTCTATCAAGCCAGCTTTCAATACACGTTGTTATGTTTGCACTTCCTACAGGCTGATGACATAGGAGAGCCCCCAATCTGAGTTCTACAATTCTCAGAGTCATCATTACCAACATGTGGAACTTTTAACATTACATAGTGTACATTTATAGTAACATTACGTATATGTGAACCCCTTGGCATCACACATTTACCAAACATGTAGTTACGTGTTATACGTGTGTGACCCCATGTTTCTCCGTGACAGAGAGGCATGGGCAAAAGGGGGGCCCCTCATACTCTGTTGCCCCAGGGCCCACAAATGGAACCGGCCCTGTCTAATGTGTTCTGAATAAGAAGTCACCCACTCTCTTTTCAAGGACGTGTCCTATGGGCATACTGTATTTTATTCATTTGCTGGAATTTCTCTGGCATGCATCACTTATGGCATGATCACTTAGGTGGATCACAGAAAATAGTGTGTGTGTGTGTGTGTGTGTGTGTGTGTGTGTGTAAAAACAACAACACGATTTGCCAGTTCAAAACATGTATTTTTAATACAACTCTTACTTATAAACTCTGTTTGCCAGTTCCCTCAACCGTCTCTTATAAAATTTAGCTCCAGAGTAGGAAAGCACCTCTAGCCACCATTTCACTTAGAGCATGGGAGTTGTCCCTCAGGCCCAGGGTCCAAATATGGCCACCAGTTAGTTTTTATTTGGTCCCTTGTCAGTTCCTGGATCTGGCCCCTGGGTTCAGCTCCTACCTCAAAACACTGAAGGACTGAGCTTCAAGTAAGGGAGTAGAGATGAGGGCACACACAGAAGCACAGAGGACAGAGCCATGATCTGGACCCCACAAGCACCCCCCGACCCCCTCTGTGCAGCTCTCAGAGTTTGTACCAATTTTCAAGGTGGTCCCTGGGAAGGAAAAGGTTTCTCACTCCTGATTTAAAGGAAGCATGGGCTACTGGTGAGAGTAGGCGTGCTCAATTTAATTGGTGTCTAAGCCACAATAAATTGGTTGGCTCATCACTCAGCCACACAACTGTCCTGTGTCCGAATTGTAGAGGGTCTGCCTCTGGCCTGTATTTTCTTTGATTCCATTTATATTTAGCTATTGCCTTCATCCTCCAGCAGATGACGTATGTGCTATCAGCACACAGGCAAGTTCCAGACACTTCCGTGGTGCCTCCGTTGCATGCATTGCTGATATTACATGTGCTATCTGTAGGGGTGTGCATCTGTAACATTTTCTATTAGTGATGAAAATGAATGGAGCCCCATTCGTATTCATAGCTAATGTTATGAAAACAGATGGATAAGTGAACAATTAGTTTGCTTTCATTCGTTTACATTTAAAAATAGGATTTAAAAAATTTTTTTTTAAAGCTGCACATGTGGAAAGTGGCTGCTAGGGCCAGTCTGCGCATGCACACCCTTTCCCCAGATGGTGACAGCAGCCATTTTAAATTAAAAATAAAATAAAATCTTTTTTTAAATATCACGGTGCATGTGCAAAATGGGCCTTGGACCATTCTGCGCATGCATTCCCTTTCTCAAATGGCACTGGCAGCATCGGAACCATTTTGGGAAAAGGGCACAGAAAGGCCCAGTGGCCATTTTGTGCAAGCACAGTGAATTTTTAAAATTAGTTATGAATACAAAAACAAAACATAAAAACGCACCAAACAGTAGGGTTGTTTATGCACCACCCCAAAAACTAACATTTTTTTTTGGTAAAGCAAAACGAAAATCATAGGGATGGATGCCTTATTTGCCAGAGGATCTGGTTAGAAGTAAAAATTAAAATGATGCAGGGGAAACTAACATGAATAGAATTCCAATGTTACTGTCCAAACTTGTTAAGCCATAAGCATTTACATCACAAGAAGAATTTTTTTCACAGTAAATATACAAAATCAGCTTGTTCAGTCAATGTATTTTTACCAAACTCTCAATATCTGTTATATCAAGTTAATTAAAAAAACAAAAAGCAAAATGTAGCATTATTGAAAGATGGATCCAATATTCCCTATCATGAACATGTTTTGACCCAATTAGTCTTCATCAGAATTGCGTGAACATATTCCAAAGAATAAGCAATAATCAATAATCAGATAAAATACATGATTTTTCAAAAGTAATTTTTAGATAACCATAAACATGTTGTCTTCTGATTGATAAACGTATGCCAATTGTTGCTAAAAAGCCCCATCTTTATGAAACCACAAAACCTCAGTGAAATTATTATAAACTATCAGAATTCTTAAACAATAATAATAAAAAAGATAATCAAAAATGAATTTAATATATAAATTATTAAAAATGCAAATAAATAAAAAAGAATGAGAATGATAATCAATATTAAATTATAATAAATATAAAGTACTAACTGTTCATGATGAAAATTAACCCCTAAGTGGATGCAATGTCATATACCTTCAACTGTAATGAATAATCTAAACTTGAAAACAGGCACTCTCTTCCTCCCGTATCTTCAAAAACCTTCTGTTAAGGCTAATTAAATCACTCCATGAGCTTAAAACAAAATCTAAAATACAAACAAAGTGATTGTAATAAATAACCAGTATAAAACCAAAATTAGAAAATAAAACATGACTGTATCATAATCTAATGACTTCTCTTACCAGCAGAAGTAAAGGTCTGTTGTAAAAGCAAACACATTTATCAGTGTTTAATTCTCTCAAAAGAGAGCCTCAAATTTCTGTGGAGGCTAGTAAAGTAGTCAAACTCTTCATAAATTCAAGCCAAAATCTACAGCAGAAGCAAAGTAATAGTTTCCAAAGAATAATCAATATAAAGCCCAAGTTAAAGAATAAACATAGCATTGCCATTATTTACTAATTCTTCTTAACAAGAGAAGTACAGAACTACTGCATAACCAAACAAACTTATCTGTGATTCTTCCTCTCAAGGGATAGACCCAAACAACCTTCTGCCGGAGAAGTCACTCTCTACTGGTCCAGCAAGGAAACTCACTACACAAATGAAACCTATTATATATAATCTCAAACAGCAGTTTGGGGCCTCATATCCACCTAATTGTTAATCAATCCTCATTTATTTAATCAACCTTTTCAACATCCTCTTGATATGCTTGCTGCAGTATTTCCAACCAGTAAACTCTTGACAGTCACCCAAAACCAAAAGCATGTGTGGTAAACTAACTTAAATGGTTCTCCTTACAAACCACAGAACCAGGCAAAACTGGCCAATCACTATTGTAATTCCAAAACTACATGTATAAATAAACCTTCATACATTATGTAAACAAACACTAAACCAATTACAAATGTCCCATGCCTCATATTAACACAAATGCTGATAACCTCGTCGTTAGCCCTATCTATATAAACCTAAATAAGTATGTAAATAAAAAATCAATAATAATATATTTTAAAATATTTGAAATAAACAAACAATATACATATATTTTTTAAAATAGTTAAACATCACTATAAAATGCCATCAAATAATGGCAAATACCAACTGTCACGGGTTGGAGGTCCGCACCCCCACTTTACCGGGTTTGAGTGACTCAGTTTCCCTCGCGTACAGCCCACTTGAACCAGTTTTCTCTCTTTGGCTGATTCAGGCCTGCCGCAGCGAGAACCCCTTTGTCACTCAAAGGCCCGATCCTTCCCGTTTACAGACTCTTTAATCTCTGGGTTCGCAAGAGCTTGAGAACTCTTGTTGCTCACTTGTGTTCCAATGTTAGACACAGATACTTCTTCATAAAGATAAGAAGTAAGTTTATTGATTATATAAGCAAGATAGTTGATACAGAGTGGTTACGAGAAATCAAAGGTAAATATAATGCATTCCTAACCTATACTGGTTGAGTTCCTAAATAAGCATCTTACCCTACAAAGGTCCATAAGTTCCTCTCAGTCCTTGATGTAAGCGACTGGGCCTTCTGCCTTAGAGTTGCTAGAGAGCAAAGTCCTGTCTCTCAGTTC
>QEPC01008772.1:1945701-1967740 GCA_003113815.1 Sphenodon punctatus | reverse complement strand
GGGGTTGTGGGAGAAGGCAGGGCGGGAAGAGAGAGGGGCATGGGAGTCAAGTCTGGAGGAGAGAGAGGCGTTGAGAGCAGAGACAGCGGAGTCAGGGGAGGAGGAAGAGAAGACTGTAGGAAGAAGGGGAATAATTGAAATCACCAGATCAGTTGAAAATAGAATTTGAAGTTGAATTTTGTTACAGCCTTAGCAGGGCTGTGAAGTCACAGATGTGCGTGCTCAGCTTAGTCACAGGGCAGAGGGGGATTCTGAGGATAGACAGTCATAAACATGGAATTCATGGGGTTGAGGAGAGAGAGCTTGATGGAAGGCGTATGTTTTTAGCAGGGATTTGAAGGCTAGGCAGGAGGGAGTAGAGCATATGTGTTCAGGAATGGAGTTCCTAGCTTAGGAGGAAGCAGGAGATTCTGGGGTGGGTCGGGGCGGTGGTGGTATAGGAGGAGCAAAATTTCCTAGTAGCAGGAAATAAGGGCAGAAAGATAGGAAGGAGCAATGCCTTGTAGAACCAAGAAGGCAAAGAAGAAGTTTATGCTAAGTGAGGAGGTGAGAAGGCAGTAGTAGTTGAACATAATATTCAGTGGGCTAGAATATAAGGGACTGGAGAAACTGTACTTGCAAACAGATGGTGGGGCAGATCCCAAGTCGTGCGCATACCCCCGTTACGGGGGCGGTATGGTGTGCACGACCCCCGGGGAAGCCGCGCATGAGCCAGGCGTGCACTGCACACGGGGTTTGGGATTGCATCCATTAGCCATCTGCTCATTGCCATGCTATAGTAAAACTAGTGAATCATGCACAAAGCATCTGAAGTTCAGAGTACCCGTTTTACTTTGGTTCTGGATGGAAGATTGCTGTGGGTGGAAAGACTCTGTAGTTGTTGGAAAAACTGAATAGACACTTGAGCAGACAGTGTTGTAAGGTCAGTACTGTTTGTTTGTTTGTTTGCTTAAATACTAAAATAAATTTCCTTCATAATCCAGCAGCAGTTTCACAGTGGTGATAACAGACTATATTGAATATAATAGGAAGCTGATATGAAGATACCTCTGGTGCTTTCCATTCAGGGACCATGTCAATTTTGGGGAAAGTAGTAGGCAAGAAAGACGGAACAAATACTTTGTGCAATATTGCCAAGAGAGTTTCAGCTGTAAAGTTACTAAGACAAACCAAAAGCAAAGTATCTGCACCCAGGAACGAATGGGGAGAAAAACAACACCATAGAAGATAAAAGCATTCTCATTCAGAACCGCAGCATTACAAGCGATTCCATATCAGCTATTGTTTCTCACCTCTCTTGTGCCTTTGGAAGCATCTGAGTCTTCATATCACTTTGATTGCTTGTGCTCTCCCATATGGTCAAAGCTTCTGACACGTTCTTTACTCTTTCAGGGTATGTGAGAGAAGAGATTGGAAACAATGAAACATGCATCTGAATTGTTCTCCCATTTTAGCAAATTTGGGATTTCATTTTGAGTCTTAGGAAATGATGTGGTTGGTACTTGACAAAACATGAAGTGGTAATGAGATGCATATTACCGGAACTAACTTACGTTAAAAAGAACAGGGAGATTGACATCTTTGCTGTCATGCCCAGCTTTCAGTATCATTTAAGACCACTTTGATAGCCCTGAACCTCCACTTTCTCACCAAATGAATGAATGAATTTATTAAGCCAAAATGACTTTCTCACTGTCAAGTAGTCAGCTAAGCTGAAGCCTGAATTTTGTGTTATGGTAATGCTAGTTTGCTGGCAGGTTTAAGATGCTATTTCTATTAACTTTCCCATAAAGTATCCGTTTACCAATAGGTGTTGGTTTTCTCTGGCTTGATTGAAATTTGCCAATAAATATTTACATTTCACTTAATTTTATAAACTATAAAAAGTATATCATCATTATTGGTGTCCATATGCTTTAGGGCTGCCAACTTAGAACCATCAGAATTGTGGGCAATATTGTTCAAAATTCCAGGAACTGGAGGATAAAGTCCAGCTCCAGACAATGAGGCCGATCCCAAGTCCTATGGGCTGGCGCATGCATGTATTTGTGTACAAGCCCCCCCCCCCCCCACACACACACCCTGGCACAGGGCCTGCAGAGTGCGCGCAAACCAGGGGCCAGTGCACGTGTATCTGCGTGCAACAGTGCCTACGGCGGTTGGAATTGTGCCTAATGGTAGAGGTATCTTGGTACAGATGAGAATTTGAGAGTTCTTTTACCCTGCAAAAGAGGACACTTGAATGTGAGGCAGTAATGTTTCTAGATAGATGTATTCTAGTTTCCTTTTTGTTGTTGTTGTTCTGTTTCTTCTATACCCTAAGCAGTCTGGTATGTTAAAACTTTGGTATTTTGTTTGATGGAGATTTTCATTTTTCTGAAATGAAAAGTAACACCTCTGTCTCGTAAATTCTTAAAATGAAAATGATTTTGGGTTTAGTGGTGATAGATGAAAATGTAGCCAAAAAAATAAATACAATAAAGTGGCTGTGAAGACAGACTTATGACATAAAAGGTAGGTCTGACTTCAACTCATAAAAAAGTTAATTTTCTTCAAATTCCAGATGGCATGCTCTAGTATTTTAAAACATAGTTTAAAGGAATACATAGATGATTAAGTTCACAACTGAACTTTAACTAATTTTCAACCTATATTATGCAAGTTTAACAACTTCTGTTAATTATTTTGACATGCCCAGGTTAGACTAATTTCTAGATCTTGCTGTTTTTTCAGAACATACAAATGAATTAAAAGAGTATTGAGAATTGCATCTTGAGACCTACATTTTCATATTTCTTTTTTGAAATTGCTCCATTTGCTTTCTTTTTTGGTATAGATGAATGTGGTAACTAAATTTTCTTGATGTACAAGACTTGGAGTGAGTGAGGAAATATTACAAAAATAAAACCAAGCAAGAAAAGCCATGAAATGTAAATGACATTGTTTGCCTATGGGTTCAGTATTATATTTCTGTTAGGGTAAGATGATTATTTTCAGTTTACTGCATTTGCTGCAGTAAACTGCATTTGCCATGCGGAGTGAAAATGATATTTAAAAAGGAAGGTGACTGCAACCATAATCCTATGCAGAGATATGCAAAGCAGGAAAATGATGGTTTGTTTTTTAGGGTGTTTTTGTTTTTACACTGACACTTTATCCCGGGATTAGGAGAAAATTGTCCCGGAATTGTTATCCAGGGATTACAAGAAGTATGTGTTTCAGATGGACATTTCTATCCCGGAATGAATCCATGGATCCATCCCGGGTTAGTTCATTTCAACAGCTCATTGCTTTTATCCTGGTTTGAGAGTATATGGGATGAATATCAATCCCATGGTGCTTTTTATCTGTGCTCAGGGCACTGATTTCTGGAACTGAAGGAAATCCGATTTTCTTCATTTTTCTGATTCCTGAGTTCAAGAAAATGGAAACTCATCCCTTTGTTCTGTGGGTATTTAAACTTGGCGCTCCACGATGTTATTCTTGAAGAATGATTGAGGTAATACGATCGCTCCACAGTCATGTGCTACTAGATACCATAGAGGTAGAACTGCATCAAAAGGATGTCACCTGTTGCCATAGGTAAATTCATAAATAATACTGTGATACTAATCCTGAGATAGTTGACTATCCCGGGATAGTTGTTTAGACAGACCTAATCCCGAGGTTAGTTAACAACCGGATATTCCAAACCCTTGAAAAAGAGGGTTTGTAATCCCGGAGTTCTTCAGTGATCCCGGGGATTATAATAACTGAATACTGCGTTTATATGGACAAGTCACCTTGGGACTAATGATCTAATCCCAGGATAAGTGTCCGTGTAAAAACGCCCTTATATACCATCTTGTTTTACCTCTCATAGCTGCAGCTGGTGTGTCTTCCTTTCATTCAGCATGGTTGAGGTCAGCTTCAAGAGAGAGAGGCCCCCTTTCACTGCATGCATTACAATAGATAGAGCATTGCATCCTGTATGCATCTTGGTTTTTCCTCACCTGGGAATGGATGTCGGTTTCATGCTTGGTTGAGAACAGTAACTGCTAATTATTGTGAGGGATGGAACTCCTGTTATTACAGGATCCCACTCAAAAATATTTTTGGGTGGTGGTATTAGGTCTGAAGATTCCCAAATCCGAGGCTGGCATAAGCCCTAAAAACAAGATTGTCATTTCTGAGTATTGCTTTCTTTAACGTTGTGCAATGGTTGATTACTTTTCACTTTGAGACGCAATCACTGTAAATCTAGGGCTGAGGATACCACATGGTTCATATGGCTAAGATCCCAGTAGCGTCAGTCATCACTGTTGTCAGTTTATTTCCATCTACGTAAAAGCCTTCAGTACCTACCTTAACCCAAGCTATTACTCATACGTCCGTGCTCGGTTACTACGTTAGACAGTTTAATCTTTTACTTTTCTCTTGGACTACTTCAAAGCATTTGGATTACAATATCCACCAGAACCCTTTGGCATTTTACATATTGTGGGGAGAAAGTCTATGTGTAATGAAGCACTAGGCTGTGCTACATTGATGTCTGTGATATTCCCTGTATATTGTTTTCACAGCTGTCACTTGTGATGACTGCTCTTCTATCTGACTATAGTGTCTCTGTGGTTCTGTTTCTGTGTGTTTTGGCTTTTCTTCTCAATATCAGGTTACAAATATTCCTTTCTCACAATTCTAAATTTTAAGGGATGTAATACGTATGATTAAATACAGATTGAAAGGTTATGTCAATAATTGTCTTGTCTCCGCATTGAATATAGGATAGAATGACAGCCTTCTAATCCACTTTCACCTGCTTCTCTGATATAATAATAATCATCATCATCATCATAATAAATAGTTTATTTGCACTAGCCAAAGGCCATGGCAAAAAGAACAAAATAAAGAGCATCATAAACAAAACCCCAAAATAACAATTACAAAGGGGAAGAGACCCCATCAGCTAAAAGTCAGAATAGCTTATTTTACAATCTCTTCAGGATGAATGTAAAATACATCAAAGAATAGTACTATACTAATCTCTCAAAACTTCTCTGATATCTCTTTTTGCATCTTTCACTGTCATCTCAAGTTTAACATGTCCCAGACTGAACTGCTCATCTTCACCCCTAAACCTTCCTCTCCCTCTTCGCTCTCAGTCTGCGTTCTAGGGGTGAGATAAGAGCAGGTCTTCCCATTCTGCAGGGAAATACTGACCTTTCAGGAACACTTGCAAGTGTTTGATGGTACTTTGTCAATCTCTGGTGATTCTGCACTTCTGCCATTGTTGATATCAGGGCCTGAAATTTTTTGTCATTTCCCATCAATTTAGTCACTTTTCAGCATTTTTCACCACTTTACGGCATTTCTCCATCACTTTTTAGAACTTTTATTAGTTTTATGGCACTTTTATAGCAATTTCCATCCCTTCCACAGCATTTGGCTAGCACTTTTGCATTTACACAGCCCATGAGGGTGCACGCTGGATGCACATTGGGCTGTGGATCAGCCCTGTAGCAGCAATTTTCAACTCAAGAAAAATAATGACAAATGACAAAAACAACGGAAAATCCAGTAAATGTCCATATTGCGCTAATGACCTGTTCTCAGCAGAAACAGCATTCACAGCAATTAGTCATTTCAGGCCTATTGATAACGCCACCATCCAGCTGGTTCGTCATGCATGTAACCTGAATTTATCTTCGAGTCCTCATACTGCTTGCACTTCAGATCCAGTCTATTGCCAAGGCACGTTGCTTCTCCCTGTATAATACGGTGAAAATCCAGCCCTTCCTTACTGCTTCACTGTCAAAACCTAGTCCATGCTGTAGTCCTCTCTCACCATGCCTACTCCAACCTTCTCCTTACCAGCTTCCACTGCTCTCACCTTGCCCCTCTCACTTCTGTTCAATGCTGTACCACCAAGGTCATCCACCTCACCTGTTGCTTTGATCACATTCAGCCCCATCTCTTCTCCTTCCACTGGTTTCCTCCTCCCTTCTGCATTCAGCACTAGCTCCTTACCTTTACCTTCAAGGACTTTTCTGCATTTGTTTCCCACTACATTCCCCAGGAGCTTTGTTCCTCCTCTAACACTGGCCTTACCCACCGCCCAAGTCTCCTGCTCCCTGAAGGATCTTTGCCCCTTCTCCCATGCTGCCCCAGTGCCTGAAACTCCCTCTCTGGACACACGCTCTGTTTTCTCCCTCCCAACCTTCAACCCCCCCTCCCCAAACCTACCCTTCTGTCATGTTTTCCATAGCTCATCTCCGCACTGCTTCCTAACGTTTCCTCTTCTATCCTTTCACTCAGCTTCTGCCCTGTAACTACACTAAGCACATAAATCTTTGGCTCCTCAACTTTGCAAATGTATCCCTGTCTTTCCCTACGTTCTCCTCACCCTTGTCTTTCTAGATTGTAAGTCCCCTAGGACCGGGACCTGCCTCTACGCTTAAACAGTGCCAGGTACATTGCATGTGCTATGTAGGTGATGATGATGGTGATGATAGTAAGAGGCTTGTCTTAAAATGAAAATAAAGGAGGTTATTTCTGTTTTTTAGGTACGTGTAGTTACGTTAAATGTGTATAGAAGAGGAGACGTAACAGTTATTTAACCCTGATCTTTCCTGGCGTTATCATAGGGAAGTAAATTGATTTTCTTCTCAGATGCAAAGATGGTGTTGAAATATTGTCGTAATTCTACTGGTTACCGTAGATTGACTGTGGCCAACATCCTTTTGAAAATACTATTGTATTTCATCGTAGCTGCTGAAATGCAAGTGTTTGAATTAAATATGAAATGGTGACATGAGTATGAAATTGATTAAATGATCAAGGCAGGAGAGTACTTCAGTCTAATCTATGTAGATGGGGGATGAAGTTGTCTAAAAGAAGAGTGAGGTCTGTTTTATCTTAGAAGAACTTTTGAAACCTTATAATTTGAGTTATTTCAAGCTGGAACAGAGAAAAAACTTTAATACAATGCATGCAAAAGTTTTGTCTTGGCACAACATTGGAGGTAGATGAAAATTTAGAGTTTGTTTTTTCCAACTGCAGTTTGTATGGTTTTACTTTGTGTTATTGCTAAGAAGTTGCAACCAAAGGTTGTTAGATGTTAGTAAGCAAAATGATGCATCTTAAAAGCTCAACATTTTCTCACTTTTCCCACATATTTGCTAATGAGCATTATTCGACTTATAAGTTTTAATTTGAGACAAATATCCACAAAACTCTGCTTTTCTCTAATGACATGGATAGTTCTAAAAGGTGGATTGGGGGAAAACCCCTTACACTGACAGAAATGCCCATGCAGAATATAGGTTAGTCCAGAATATTGGCCATTTCTGTACCTTATAGCGAGAGATGGATTTCTCCATTAACTCAGGATAAGGTTGGATGGATAAACAAAGATATTGTAATAAGGTTGGCATCAAATTCATCTCCAGAAGTTATTTATCAGTTCAGTTTGCTTGCCTTTCTGGCTCAATCAACAGAAGCAAAATTGTATTTTTTATCTGCTACTGTAAAAAAAAAGCTGTACCATTACTCTGTATAGATGCTATTAAATATGATTACTTTTTGTAATAAAATGTCTTGAGCTTTTCATTTGATGAAAATTTTAAATATATTATGATAATGATGAGCTCAGACAAAGGGTAAAAACAGGTATGACAGTGGCCCACTTTGGACTGGACCTCACCTGCATGACTCTGCAGGTGCTGCCAGATATTGGCCAGGTGTCAGCAGCTAGCTTGGGCTGTGACCTCAGAAAATGTTTGCTAACTCCTTTTTTGACTGCTGCTGCACACTGGGCTGAGGATTTCAGTGTATTGTCCACAGTCACTCCCAGATCCTTTTTCTGAGTGGTAACTCCTAGCTTAGTACCCAGCATTGTGTACTCATAGTTTGGGTTATTTTCCCCAATGTGCATCACTTTGCACTTGTGCACATTAAATCTCATCTGCCATTTAGATGCTCAGGCACCCAGTCTCATAAGATCCTGTTGCAGTTCGTCACAGTCTGCTCGTATTTTAACTACCTTGAATAACTTGGTGTCATCTTCATATTTGATCACCTCACTCTTAACCCCCTTTTCCAGATCATTAATGTATTAAACAGCACCCGTCCCAATACAGATCCCTGGGGCGCACCACTTTTTACATCTCTCCATTGTGAAAACTGACTATTCAGTTCTACTCTTTGCTTCCTATCCTTTAACCAGTTACCGATCCATTGTAAGACACTACCTCCTATCCCATGACTTTTTAATTTTCTCAAGAGTCTTTTCTCCAGAGTCTTTTATGTGGGACCTTATCAAATGCTTTCTGGAAATTCAGGGACACTATATCTACCAGGTCTCCCTTGTCCACATGCTTATTTATAGTACCCTCAAAGAATTCCAAAAGATTAGTGAAGCATGACTTACCATTGCTAAATCCATGTTGTCTCTTCTCCATTAAGCCATGTTTTTCAACATGCCCAGCAATTCTGTTCTCAATGATAGTGTCCACCATTTTGCCCAACACAGACGTCAAGCTTATTGTTCTCTAGTTTCTAGGATCACTTTTGGATCCCTTTTTAAATATCGGGGTTACATTTGCCATGCTTCAGTCCTCAGGTACAGTGGCAGATTTTAGTGATAGATTTAACCTTGCCTTCTGTTACCTCAAATTTAGATGCAAATATTTCCTTGTTTGTTGTAATACAAATGACAGCTGTATATGTGCTTATTCAAGTCCATTAATAAACATTCAAAAAAACGCACAAGCTATCAACAGTAGCATAGGGCAGGTGTAATTTAAAACAAAAATACAGAACTAGAACATACACCCTGATACAGGGCCATTATCTTAAGGTTCCCCCCAGCCACCCCTATAGTACCCAATAATATATGAATAGAATTTAGACCATTTATGAGAGAAGGGCTGAGACAGCTTGCCTTCTTGTTGCTTCAGCTTTAAATGCAAAAATTGCCATATTTATTATAATACAATTGTTCTTATGAGAAAACAGCCAGATTAACTGTTCGCAGTTGGTTAGATGTTCTAGCCTAACAAGGCTGGGCAATAAATATGATTTCCTGAGTACTTTGAACCGTGGACACGCAAAAACATAATGCAAAATATCCTCTATTGCATCCGCTCCACACGAGCAAACCCTCGTCTCCCTAGGGATACATTCCTTCTTCCTTCAAGAACTGCTGAAGGCATCTTCTCAAGCCTGAACCTGCTGTTAATTTCTGGTTTAATTCAATAGACAAATATTTTTCTACACTGAAATCCGTCTTCCATAGGCAGTATGAGGGTGCAATACCCCTATAACGCATAGCCGCAAAATTCTTCTGCCATGATATATCATAAAGTCTTTGGGTGACAATGGTCCTCTCTACAGAAGTAAAAAGCCTATGATTGACCATGATATAATAGCCCAATCCAATCTGCCTAAGGGTAGAATTTACAAACTTTAGCCATGGAGAACAATGAGCACCACCCTGGTCCAGGTCGTCTAGTTAACACATTTTTTTTTATATCTAAGTGGCGAATATGACAGCATCTTAAACAAATACCTGAGGAGCCTTATTCTGAGCCTTATCTAGTCCAGTCTTGAGCCTAACAAATGCTGCTGGGATGGATGGAGGAGACCCAAGTAAGCCAGGCAAAAACTTATTTTGCAGAAAGTTAACGTCCCCCTCTGCAGCAGAGCCCCACACTTGAACAACATAGGCGATCTGGGCACCAACTCTTGCTTGAGAAACTTCCAGGTCTGCCAAAGCAGACTTTCCTGCAAATGTATTCCGAAATCTCTTGATTGCACTCGCGGTTTGCATTGCTCTCTCTTTTACCGCCTTAATATGATGTTTCCATAGAACAGATGACGACAAAAGTAGACCTAGATATCTAAACTCCTTAACCACTTCTAGGCGATGATTATCCGTTTGCCAAGAATACCTCCTCGGGTTATTACCCCAAGTAATGATCTTGGTCTTAGAATAATTTATGGATAATTTATTAATATCACATAGAAATGTAAACTTCGTTAACACTGTTTGCAGACCTATGAAAGACCTGGAAACAATTCATGGTGTCTGCATACGTTAGTATACCAACATGTGTACTCAGCAATTTGAGGGGGTGCAAATTTGGATCAGTCACGTCACTTATAATGTCATTGACATACAGGTTAAACAAAAGTGGTGTGAGGATGCAGCCTTGACAAACTCCCTTACTAGTGGGGAACTTCTTGGTCGCTTCTCCTCATAATCCATGCCTAAACTGGGCCCATGTATCATTATAGTATGCCGTTAACAACGCCAGCAATGGTGGGTCAGTCCCCAGTTGGAACAACTTATTCCACAGGTGTCCCCTGTCCACAGTTTCAAAGGCAGCTGATAGGATCAATAAATGCAACATACAAAGATGTCCTATATACTTTAGAATACTTGTGTCTGAGATACTGAATTGTGAACAGGTGATCTAGGATGGAATAGCCCTCCCTAAACTCTGCTTGGGCCTCTGATAAAAGATTTTCACTTCCCACCCTGTTTGTCAAGTGAAATAACAAATGCTGACATATTTTAGCAGAGATGTTAATCAAACTTACAGGGCAGTATGATTCAGGTTTATCCTTTACTCCTTTTTTTGTAGATTGGAATAATGATATTGCCCTTCCAGCTGTCTGGAATCAAATAGGAACCAATTATTCCATTTAACCATACCACCAGCAGTGGAGTCCACCACTCTAAATTGGACAAATAAACTTGGGCAGGGATCCCATCTGGTCCCAGCGCTTTATTTCGCCTCTGTTCCTGATCAGGCTTTTGACCTGCTCCTCAGACACATAATATGGGAACCATTGACCAAGGGTTCTACTGGCTTATCAATAGAGAGAGTAAATGCGGTCCAAGAAAACTAGGCAGAAAAATAATTAACCCATACATCAGATGGAATATTAGAATTATAATTAGCTCTTCCTTTTGTCACCAGTTGCCAAAATGCTCTCTCATCCTTGGCCTGTACTGTGTACTTAAACTTTCCCATTGGCAGTCATAATACAACTTTTTCTTGTTCCTTAACAACCCCTTATATATTATACCCATTCGTTAAACTACAAAAAACACTATGGTGCTCCCCACTCATCCTCCTGAGGTGCTTCAGCTCATGGTTTAGGCATTTCTTTTCCAACCTACATTTGCTGTCATACCATGGGGCACCTGACATCATCCATTGCTTGGTGGGCTGCAACTGCACTGTCGTAAAAAGGGATGGATTTGACAGATCAATCATGGTTTGAGGACACGCCAAAATCAATTTGGGATCCTCGGACCCAATCACCATATTACGCAACCCTTCCAGATCATCATCTCCCAACCTTTTACTAATAATATCAGCCACGTTCTCATCCCAACACAACCATTTGTTAAAAATGACTGGTCCCACATTATCCCTATCCTCCAGCTGCCTGGTCAGACCCCTATACAGCTGCACATTCAAGGGGAAATGATCGCTCTCTGAGCAACATATCACATCAAAGTGAATAGCGTCTGTTGAACTGGATGGCTCAATTACAATGTAGTCTACTGTGCTGACTCTCATGCCCAAGCAAAATGATGTTGAGTTAGATCTGGGACCAAAAAACGAACCATTTAACATCCAGAGATTACAAACCGATAACAATTTGTAAATCTCACATCCAGCAGAATGAATACCAGTATCCTGAAACATCTGGATTAGGGATACCAACAATCTCATTAATAAGTGTATAGTTCTCATTGTCCCACTTAATGCCCCCAAGTCTGGACATTAAAAACACGTGTGATCAGAAACTTATCGGATCTCTACTCCTCTTTAAAATCCTCTTAAGTGCACCAAAGGTCCCAATTTCCATTATCTGGGCCTTCCTTGGCATGGGGGGAATGTACACATTAACTATTATCCAAGAAGGCCCTGGTTTACCATCAGCCGTAATTGCCAAACACACATCTGCACAAGCTGTAAGGTGTGTAGTTGTCCAGTTCTGATCATTTGTGATCAACGTGAGAAGATCTGTATGAGGTCGCCCTCCAACGTTTGAGGGAACACTATGTAAATTGAAACAGGTAAACGCTTTCAAGAAAAAGGGCTCAGAACACCATGTTTCCTGGAGCAAAACGATGTCATGCTTGGCAATAAACAACATGCAGTCGGCATCACCAATCTTATTACCCAAACTTGCCACATTCCAGGATATCGGTGAAAAGGAGCTTGAGCTAGCCAAACTATGTCCCTTAAGTCTTTGTGGGACTGGGCTCATATATCTCACAGGCCGACATCCCCAAATGAAGAGGATGTCTCTCATGATTAAGTTTTTCCAAAAAGGGTGATAATACTGCAACATTAGATGACTTAGAAAGCATAAAATCGTTATCCCTGGTCCCATCGGTCCTCCATTCAACCCCCAGTTCACCGGGATCCAAAAATGGACTTGCCATCCATTTGCATTTAACGGTCAGTCCCCTAAAACCTATAAGTGGGGCAGGGCTGGAGAGCCCTCTACAATGGTGAAAGCACTACGCTCTGTCTTTCATGAATGGTTCACTTGAACCAGGGGCTCCATGGGAACAATCCGATCCTTGTCCTTAGTATCTATCAGTGTCTCCTGAAGAGCTTGCAAATGATTGGCAATAATATTCTGGTCCTCTATAGGCAATAGTTCAAAAGTGGACATTAGGGATATTTCTTCTTCCTAAAAAATTCCTTCAGTAAATCATTGCCTTGACCCAATATCCTGGGTATCCACAATCCCGTAAGAACACTCAATAGAGCTATGGCTAACATCCCTTCCCAGAAGTATTAGCAATACTTCTGCCTACTTGTACTATTGAGGGATCCAACTCCAAGGAAGCACCACTCATATAGCACTACAACTATTAGTGGAGTTATGCATCCCTACTGCCACCTGATTCTTTACATCCACCTCTTCAAGATTGATCAAAATTGCATCAGGAGGGTCTTGCATGATTCCTTGTTTAACTGAAATTCATTCTGTCTGTTGCAAAAAACTGATGTAGAATTACAGTTGTGTTTGGTGCTAGCACTTTAAAGAAGATACCCAAGAATCTAAAAGATTCTTGTGATGGTAGAGTAATAATAAACAACATTAATAGGACAGTTTCTTTAAAGAAAGTAATTTGTGTTTGTTATTGAATAAACAGTTTTGTAGAAAATGTACCTTGGTAATTGTGACAATGCTCCCACGGTGTTTCAGACCGTCAACTGCCAAAGATATGAGTGAAAGATGAATGTATAGTCAAAGATATACAAAGAGCAGAGAAAAGAAAGGATGAAAAATTTAACGAAGGCTCATTGCTTCGAAGTCCATTTACAGCTGTTTAAACCAACAAGGGTTTTGCTTGCTAGCAAAGTGATGTATTACTTTCTTCTTTGGGGGGCTAAACGCAGAGCCCCAACGGAGCTAACTAAACCCTTCTGTATTGGCATAGCAGGATTAATCTTAGATGGCCCTTAAGCCTGGGACTCCCAAGCAGTACATATCTTAGGTATTTGCAAGGCAAATGCTAGTTTTGCAGTCAATGGAACATCTTTGAGTGAGCTCTACATGTTTCCAAGATCAGATCCATTAATTTACTTATTACAGAAATACTGTTTAGATAAATGCAAATTTTAGACATTAATGCAACTTGAAAATATTACTATTTTTGCTAATACTAAATAAAACTCTTTTTCTACTCTGAGGAAAGTGTGTGTGTGTGTGTGTGTATGTATGTATGTATTGTGCCCAGAAGTGGTGTGTAATATTTTGTAAAGGTTTTAAGAATAATTTAGTTAAATTGTTTGAATACATTAAAAAGGGAACTACTGTTCAGCTATTGCTTTAAAAATATGTTCGTTATTTTGGATATGATTTTGTATCAGTATATCATAAGTTTAACCGCTGAATCTGTTTTAATTTTTTCCTAGCTAATTCAAGTCTTCTTGGAGGTGGAGGGGGTAAGTCATTGTTTGATATTTTCTTTACACTCAAATACATTGCAACAATTGTAAACTTTATAAGTCATCAATAATTAGCGGTGGTTTGCCGGAGGAAATTTTATTTTATTTCCCTTTTTGTTTTGTTTCCCTTAAATTTCCAGATTCATATACGAATTTGTATTACAGATCCGTATTTAAATCACTTAAAAACATATTTATTTATTTATTTAAAATTACTGTGCTTGTGCAAATGGCTGCTGGACCATTCTGTGGATAATGTGCCCTTTTCAAGAATGTCGCCACCGTTTTGGAAAATGGCAGCCAGTTTGCACATTCACAGTGGCTATTTGGTGCATGCGCAGGCCAGCTGCCCTTTTCCAAAATCGCTGCCATTTTAGAAAAGGGCACACATGCGCAGAACGGTCCGGTGGTCATTTTGTGTATGCACAGACATTTTTTAATTTAAATTTTTTTTTTTAACAACTGAACTGGAACAGGTTTGTTGAACTTGTCACTCTCGTTTGGTTCAGTTTGTATGAATCAATTACATCCCGATTTGTGCTGTTATGGATTAATCTGAATCTGAACTTACCATCCATATCAATAATTGAAAATTTCAGTATCTTCAATCAATGTGGTGCATTTTATGTGTGTGCAATAAATGCTGAATGTAAAACCTACAGAATGTAAAGAAATTCAGGTGGTTAGTTCATCATTTACATAGAACTACAAGGTCCTAGAACTACATGTCGTCATTAGACTATAATGTACTCTCCTTAGGACTAAACTTTTCATCTTTCTGAAAACTGAAGCTAGTGCAGAATGTGGCAGCTTCAGGAGCACTGCGTCACTTAAGGCATTGGGGGCATTGACCCACACCCTGAAGGACTCCCCAGCCTGACTCTGAGGCAGGGCAGCTAGATTTTAAGAGTGATCCACCCAGGCGAGCGCGTCGCTGCTTGTGGGGCCGGCTGTGCTGCTGCTGTGAAGCAGTTAGCTAGCATGCTGCACCTCTGGGGCTTGCGACGCGGCGCCCACTGACTAACTGTGCATGCGCGTCTTGCAAAATGTAAGTGTGCATGCGTGAGACAGTTCAGGCCGGCTGACTTGGCTTTCAGTGCACAGTGCTGAGGTGGAGCTGACAGACTGCCCACTGCTGTCTGTCAGGGCATAGGGGATGCTTTTGGGGACAATATTCTGCTTTTTGCGGTGGGGCGGTTGATGGTACTGTTCCTGCTGCAGGCATTTGTGCGTGCACTTTGGCTTATTGCCCAGGTGGGGGCAGAGTGACAGAGTCCTTATGCGGCCACAAAACGCAGCTGTTTAAAGGATACCTGGGTGGCTGAAGCAGACGCCCAGGCATGACTGGATTTCTGGTTACAGTTCAGTAAGTGCTTGCAGGGAGCTGCAGGGGTCGGGGGTGCCATGTGTAAAGTAGGAGGCGGTGGAACCAGGCAGGCTGGAGCTGCGCTGGCTTTTTAGTGCGTGCATCTGCAGCTGGCTCCATTGTGCCCACTCAGTCTGGTCTCTTATTCTGCCTGTCTCTGGTGGCCCTCCTGCTGCAGCTGCTGAGCCTAGGCCAGGGGAAAGAGAGAGAGGGAGGGCAGGCGAGGGACTGCTGCACTGTGAGCCTCAGGGACGGCTGGCTGGAATTAATTTGCCTTTGCTGGCTGTGGCTAACTGCCTGAGCTGGGTGGACTGGGTGAATTAGTATACAGCAGGAGATCTAAAAAATTACTATTTAAAATGGTGCATTTCTTTTTAGATAACTTCCGAAAAGAATATTAGGACAGGACACTGGAAAATGAGCTAGCTTGGGAGCCAGCGTGGCAGTTCGTCAAGTTGTTGGGAAATTGTATGGTTTTGAATATTGTTTGAGTACTTGTATCCACACTGTCCGATTGCCACAAAGTTCTAGAAGCTGGTGTACGTAGCTGGAATTGCATTTGAATGGAGTTGAAGCAGAATACATGAATGAGTTTTCTTAGCCCGTGTTCACTGGGCTTCAAATTTAAACATGACCTCCGGTTTTAAACAAACTTGCTTTACGGAGCTCCTTGCAGATGTGGTGGTTCAATGCTTAATTGCTTCTAAAGTTAGCAATTTTAAAAGCCAAAGCAAATTTGTGTAAACTTCTTTGCGGGGACATTGAGTAAGGTGTTGAATGAGATTGTTGTTGTAGGAGAGGGGTTGGGGAGAGAGAAGGGGGAGCTGCTGAACTGACCTTGTTGCAATACTGGTGGTGGTTTGATGTTTGGTCTCTGCTGCTGGAAATAATTTTCTTGCCTGGGCCGAAGTCTAATTTTCTTGCGTGTGGTTGTGCCTCCTTGCATGGTTTAAACAAATTGGGCTTTCCAGTCCCCAGGCTTAGGCGGGGAGAAAGGTCCCTGTCTGATCTTATCCCTCTGCACATGATGGCTGTTTCTGGGTGCTGCTCCCTCCCGGTGCTGCTTTTATTGTTATTTCTTGCCTCTCTGCTTGTAGTTGTGTACCACCGTGACCTTACCCAGGCTTTGTGTGGGAAAAAGAAATGCATAGCTTACATCATGCTGGGTGTCAGGCAGGCATAACCTGCGCCTTGCTGAAACATAACCCACAGTGAGAGACAGAGGCTTCTGCCTGGAGGCGCAAGAACAGGCCCCTCATTTCCAGTGCAATCCCACCTGTGGAGTCATTTACCCGATTCCTCTCCCACTCCATGTGGCTGACACCTTCTTCACTAGTGTCTCGCCTGTGTGCATGGTCACCTGGGTTGGTGCTAGTTCCGTCTGGGACCTGCTGGCTTTTGTGGGACATCGGGCATCTCTAGTAGCTGCATCACTCCTCACAACAATGGTTTGCAACAAACAGCATCATGGGACTTCCCAAGCACACAATTGGAGGGGAATTCTCCTCCCCTTTGGCTATGCATCCATCTTAGCCTTTTGCAATACAAAAGGAGGTGATTTAGGGCCAATATGCGTGTAAAGTGGGCCACCATGTGAGTGCATGTGCATCTGTGCACACAAGTGTGTGTGCATGTGTTTATTTCTGAGTGTAATTGGATGTGTGTGAGGGGAACACAGGAAGAGATGGACACATACATTTCCCCATTTATTTATTTTTTTAACAGATGGGGGACTGAGGCTGTAAAATTGCGTATTTCAAAATTCAGCCTGGCTCTGCCTACCCTTGGCCTGGCCCCGCTTAGCATAGACCCTGCTCACTGCTGGCCCCACCCAACACCCCATCTGCCTTGGAACCTTCCAGCCGCCACTGGGCAGCTTGTTTCATAAACTAAGTATACTGAAAAGACTGCGACCAGGGCTGGTTACCTGTGGATTTACAGGGTAAATTTAAGATGGTGGTGTTGACCTTTAAAAGGCCATCGTTGGTTTAAGACTAGAGCTGAAACAAGTACATGCAAAAATTGATATACTTGACACATTTCTGGTACCTGAATTGACCTGACAACATCAAATATTGATTGGTACCTGATTGTGACCTGATTCGGGTATATGATGTCGCGGAATGTTGATTTCTGGTCCCGTTTTTTTTACTTCAATGTCAATTTATCGACTTCAAATTACTGTTTTTTTATTTTCTGTCCTGGAAAGTTGACTTCCTGTCCCAGAAAATCTATTTCCATTCGTGGAAAATTGACTTCCAGTCCTGGTTTTTTTTATTTATTTATTTATTCTTGTCTTGATTTTTCAGGTTTTTTACCTGATATACTTATCGGTAATTTGAAAAAATAAAAATTGGTATGGCAAGTTTCTGATTTTTCAGGTATCCCATTATCCAATTGGTGCCCAGGTAAGTGGTCAAGTACCTGATGTGGTACCTGAAAATATGGTGGTGGTTATCCATGGGAACTAAATTTAGTACCTGTTTTGGCTCTAAAAGACTCTGACTATCTGAGAGACTGCCTTTGTCATACTAGTCTAGAGCGCGGCCCTGTTTTTCCCAGAAGTAAAAGATGGAAACTACTTCAACTTTTATTGGACCAACTTCTGATGTTATTGGAGTTACATTGCCTCCATCTTTATTGTACTATCATTTTAGAGATTTACTGATATACTTCAGCTGTAATCTTATTAGTATAAACAAGAGCAGGCTGATGATTTTTTCAGTCTTGGCTCATAGAACTTTTGGATGTTCCTCATATTAAAGGATATTATCTATTTTAAGGGAGCGTCCCTTAGTTCAGGACCACACAGATCCATAGTATTTAATGGACATCCCTTATTTCAGAAAACCATAACTTCATATGTCCCTTATTTTTGAACTTTTGATCTGGTAACCCTAAGGGCTTCATAACTTTGGAATCATTCACCTTCATCTGAAATAATCCTAATTTGATGATCTCCAGGGTGGATTGCCAAATTCATCCTTTGATTTCCCCAAGCATAAAAATGAAGAAGGACAAATTGAAATTTGGTGGCGTTGGGAAGGGTTTTTTGCTTTTTTAATTTTTCTTTCTTACCAGTGGTTATCTTAACCCTCAGCCGATTGAAAATTGTACTCTATAGACCCCAATTAAGTCAAAATTGGAAAACAAATGTGATTGATTTGAAAATGACTCCAGTTTAACAAACGTCGTAAATTTTATCAAGAGTTATTGTTTGTGGTACAGAAGCAATACTAACACAAAAGGTATTTGGGGTTAACATTTCCAAAATTACAGTACTGGGTGCTGAATTGCCTGGAGGATGAACTGAATGTCCGGGGTGAATATGACCCCCAGTATACTTGATAGTGCTTTTTACTTTCCTATTCATTACAGTTGGGGTCTGATTTTCCCCTAATAATGAAATTCTCAAGTTTTAAAAAAATTACAACTGGGAGAAGAGATGAACCAACACAGGACAATGACCCCATTTACTGTTGAGGAATACATGGAGTATGAAGTGGTACAGGTTTGCTAAAAAAAGATTTATGATTTTTTTGTACCCCTTTGGTGCAAGATTTACCCCAAAATCTGTCTGAGGGTGATTTCAGAAGTGACGCGTTCCAATTCACCATGGTGAATCCCACCCCGGTGTGAACGGATTCACCGCAGGCTGTGGTGACACGTGCGGCCCCAACAGAAGTGACAGGATCGTGACCACTGCCCGGGGGCAATCAGAGAGAACATGGGCCGGGGGAACACAACAGACATGCAGTGGAGACGTGGACTGCGGTTCGAGCCCCACAGTGCATTGCAGCTGGGGTCAATTCCTTCCACCGTGGCTGCGGGTTTCCGTTCAGAAGTTACTTTTCATTCACCCCTGCCGTGGTGACCATTCACCGCACTTCTGGACCTCCTCCTGCCCCAACCTCATGAAGCGTGGTTAGCTTCACCCCCGGCCGCATTTGACTGTGGTGAACATCTGGATGCGAGCAAACAGATATGCACGACGCTTTCACCACCCCCCGCGTTTGACTGAGGTTGACTGTGGTGGACATTCACCGCGTCACTTCTGAAATCACCCTGAGTGTTGCTGAAGTGAGACATATTCTTAAATTTATATCAGCAACATTGAGAACAGCCTGGGTGCACTTATAATAATTTCTGTAGACCTAATAATGGAAACCAATAAAAAATTTGTTTAAATTCAATAGTTTCTTTATAATAGTCTTTCCTTATTTGTAGATTATGTCCTAGTTATTCATTGTGAGAACAATAGCACATGAAACCTTCTAATCTTCTTGCTTTATTATGATGATTTTCTGCAAACTCCTAAAACTATGAACTAGTGAGACAAACTTTTTAGTTCACAACAATGTCATTGATGATATTTTTCAGAAGCACAGTAATCTTGCTTTCTTTTACTAGACTGACATTTTATTTTTCATGAACTATAATATTGTAGCCCTAAGAGCTTACATAAGAACCTGCATTTTGGGGGGGGGGGGCGAGTAATCATATGGGACTGAATTTCTTTGTTTCTGTTGCTCGATTTGCCTCCCCAGAGTGAGGAGAAAAAGGCCTGGTGTTGGAGATTCACAATGGAATCGCTGTATAAAAAGCTAGCTACTAATCTTCCTTCCTGGCTAGAGTTAAAAGGGTCTGATGATCACAGCCTACTTATGCAAGTGGAAAGGAAAGAGCTCTGTAAAAGGCTGAAGACTGCTGTTGCTGTGAGACTTGGAATGATAAGTCTAAGCATTTTCACTGGTTTGACAGTGTTAGGCTGTCACCATTTGTGATCTATATACTTTAGACTCTCATGTGAACAAGTGCCTCCAAACTGCATTGAGAATGAAGCATGGCCAATTAAAAATAATGATTTTTAAAATTTAAAATCGACACTGATATGTGAAAAGTAGGGCTGCAACCTTTAATTGATTAATTGACCCAATTAATCAATTAATAGGTGATCACTCAATTAAAATATCTCCTCTCCCCCCCCGCCTCTCCCCCCCTCCTCTATTATTAATCTTTGTATTGGTCTTCCGGTCTGTTAGGTAACGTTGACCATAATGACAAAAAATATATATTATTTTTTCCTTTTTAACTGAAAGCTGAGATTGTCACAGTTTGTGGAACTAGACTTTAACAAGAATGCTATACAGGACAAAATTTAAGGTAAAATTCTGAGAGTTAGCAATGCCGCTGTAAGCGAATATTTCTCCAGGGAAAAGGCAGAGCTGGATAGACTAGCTCTAGAGTGCATAGCAGAGTGTCAGAAGCCCTTTGCAAGATTGCCGCACTAGACTAGTCAAACAACAAGACTCAAAGGGTACAGCTAGACGAGCGGGAGCGGGCCCAATCTCTGCGTGCTCTGTGGCAGGCAATCGGCCATGCCGCATTGTGTGGCCAGAGCAGCTGCTCACACAAGCGTGGGAGAGTCAGGCAGCTCGGCCCATCTCGGAGCTGAGGCGCTGATCACAGGAGTGGCCGCCTGGCCCGGCCCTGCCCTGCCCCACCTTCCTCCCCCCAGCCTAGCTGAGAGCCAGCCCCTGACTGTGATGTGGTTGCGCACGATGGGCGCTACCGCCCATCGCTCACAGCCTAGTAGCCTTCCTCCAAGTGTGGCGGGGCAAGCACATGCTTCCACACTGGCTGCCCCGCCTTGGGTAGTCTTAGCTTGCAGAATGACACAGTAGAAGTTCCACTCTAGGATCAAAACAAGGAAGGGCAATTTAAATAAAAACCAAAAAAACCTTTTTCTGCTCTTTAATGTTGATTAAATTTTGTGTTCACTTATTCTGCTCTTTAATGCTCATTACACACTTTAACATGCTCATTAAATATGTCTAACAATTTGACAACAATTTCTGGCGAATTATTCACTTTTTGAAAATGTGTGCAAATTATGTAAATCATATGCAGATGTTAATCAATTAATTGATTATTCAACTAAAATTCTGCAGATTAATCAACTAAGATTTCTTTAACTGAGTTTTGGTTCTAGTGAAAATACAATTAATTATTAATGTGTTACTTCTTATTTATGGCAGTTGTCTCTGCTAGCAGGCTTGGTTTTGTTTAAAAGGTGGTGACTCATTTTCATAAGTAGTTGATATTAGTTTCTGTTTGATAACCTAAAAACTATCTGCACACGCTCTAGTTCCATTCAGGTTCCCCAAGTAACGATTACTGTGGAAGTGATTTATTTATTGACTTACAACAGTTTTTATTTAGCTAGACAATACTTCAGATGTCTGCTTTACAGGGGTGGACCACATCGGGAATGCCTTAACCCCTCCCCTTTTTCAAATGTCCCTCTGCCTCAAGAAACACATACCACATACATGTACATGTGTGCACACCCCTCTCCTGCTTTGTGATTGGCTGGTGGAGGCAGAGTGCTCTGTGATCTTGGCTGCTGAAATTCTGAGGAGCAGCTGGAATTCAGCTGCTGAGTCTTGGGCGCAATGCAGTATGACCCAGGACCATTATGCAGCATAGAGCCCAGTACTATTCCTGGCCAAGAGCTTCACTTGAACTGTCCAAGAGCTTCATGAGTCTTCCAATCTATATAAGTCATCAATCTCTCCCTTTCCACAGGCTCCTTCCCCTCTGCCTTCAAGCATGCCACTGTCTCCCCCATCCTCAAAAAGCCCACCCTGGACCCATCTGACCCCTCTAGTTACCGGCCAGTCTCCCTCCTTCCCTTTGCCTC
>QEPC01008772.1:1901573-1935933 GCA_003113815.1 Sphenodon punctatus | reverse complement strand
GGGCAAGGGGGGATGAGGGTGAGGAGGTGGGATGGGTGTGGGTGAGAATAAGGGGTAGGTTGGCTGGAGAAAGGCCACTGGTGGTGGAAGTGGGAGAAGGAGGGGGTTTATGAGAAAGGCGAGAAAGAGGGAGGTGATAGAGGGCGAGGAGGCAAGGGAGGTATAGGGAGGCATCATAGGTGTTAACAGTTCAGGTATCGGGTGGAAGCCAGGCCTGCAGGTGTCGTGTGAGCGTGTGCGTGCTGTCCCACGGCAATGGGCGGCGGTGGCTGTGTAGCGTGGGCGCTGTCAGGGGGGTGGCTCCTCGCTGTCCTCGCTCCGGCCTCACAATGGCCACAAAACGGCCAGCGCCCTTTGTACTGCAGACGGCGTGTGTGAAGATCCTTCAGGAGCATTGTAAACACATTTTAATTGATCACTCTGCTGTTCTTTAATTAGTTGCCCCTATGGAGCTGTGCACGTGGTGACCTTGAACATGGTGAGCAGAGAATCAGGAATTTCCTAGCAGTGTCCATTACGACTTATCCCTGCACAAAATTTGCTCTCATGTCAGATCCAGCAACCTGGTTTCATCTTTTTTTTTTCTTTGTTTGTTGCCTTTATATTCTCTGCGTAGTTTCTCTACCATGCTGCCTTTCCTGGGTTTCCTTTTCTTTCCTCCCACCTATTTTCCAGCCCAGTGGACCAAGTTGTGATTGACTTAATTCTTGGTCCCATTCATACCTAAGGTAGTTTTCCTTGCATATCAGACTAGTCGAACATGTTCGAACATTTGATAGCCCGACTACGCAAGCATTTGAATGTGTGTTACCCAATATGTGCTGATTAATACTTATTAAAAACACACACTATGCGACATATTAACACATTGCATAGACATGAAGTAGGAGTTCTGCAGCCGTCTCTTAAGATGTAATAGACTGACACAATGTGCTTAAAAGAAGGATTTTTGGGGTGGGCCTAATTAGCATTACCCAAACCATATAATCTTAAATTTGAATAATTTATTTCCACTACACCTTTTTGTACACTAATTTCTACTGCTATGAAATAGTGGGTAATTTCAGATGTGACGGGCCCAAACACCCGCCACACTGAACCACGCACCGGGATCGGTTTCGGATCCCGATCAGGAATCAGTCCGGCCGTCCATTAGACGTGCCACCCTGATTCTCACCGGGGATCGGGGAGGGAGCGGGATTGTGCGGGGAGGGGGCGGGGCTGCACAGAGCGACGTGCGGCCGCATGGCCCCGCCCCCCGGTGCTCCCCTGCCCCCCCCCCGGGAGACGGCCGGGTGCAGTGACCAATCTGGCCACTGCACCCAATTCCATCCCGTGGTCGGGACCATGATTCAGGCCGGGCTGAGGTAACAGATGTTAGCTTTGGCCCATCAGGGATTGTGGCCAATGTGACCATGGTTAGGGCCCAATCCCACCACAATTCTGGACCTCCGGGTGGCCAGAGGTCCAGGACCATGGTTAGCTTTGACCCCTGCTAGAGATTCACTGTGGTGAAGATCTGGCGGGGGTCAAACAGACGTTCATGGAAACGCCGCCACCACAGGGACTCCACTAGGGTTCACTGTGGTGAAAGATGTTTTTGTAATGTCTGAAATTACCCAGTCTCCTCCAATGATTTTAATTTATAATGTTAACATGATTTCTTCTTTCTTCAATGTAATATGCAATGTCAAGGTCAAAGGTAGCTCATATTATTGCATATGAAGTCTGCATTCAAATTAATTGCTCACTATATCGTATCTGCAGATATCTTATTTGAATAATGGCACTATGCTTTCAGTTTCCTAGTCCTAATGAATTTGACCTGCCATCAGAGAAATAATATCAGTGAATGTCCTTCAATTCATATGCATAAATGTTATCTGTACCTACTATTTTATCAAGAATATTTCTTTTTAGAAAAACACCCCAGAAACAGTTATCTTTACATATTCTTCTAAACAACCATACCAGGAGATAAACCCCCTGTCTTCAGCAGGTTTACATTACTGTTTTTATCAGTAAAAACAGAGAACAACTGCTTAACAAATGTGCCCATTCTTCATCATGCTGTCATTTCAAGAGATAGGCTTTCTTTTCAGTTTATTGTCAGCTTTCCTGGCAGGTACTCCTTGTGAAACCACTAGTTGTGTGAAAACTCATAATGCGGACTTTATAGGTTCTACTGCAGCTGAGTTGTATCTGCCTGGAAGAGAGGCAGATAATGCCTGCAGAGAAACTGTTGCCGTAATCATCTGGGTAGGGTGAAGACAAAAGAGCTAGAAACATCAGGGTTCTCATCCATTTCTGTCCATTCATGTAAGCATATTCATAGGTGCATTAATAACCAAATAGAGAGAGACAAAGTGGTTCAAATGATATCTTTTATTGGACCACCTGTTGTTGTTGGAAATAAGCAAGCCTTCAGGCCAAATATATTAAACAGATAAATCCCTTCACCTAGAACAGGGGTGCAGAACCTTTTTCTTCATGGGGGTCATTTTTAAAATTAAGACAAGCTCTGAGAGCCACATAGAAGTTGGGGTTGGGGTGCGTATGCGGTGCACAGAAGGAGGACGAGGAGGAGGATTGATTTATGATCATGGTTCTGTGCCATGGATTCATCCTCTATCCTTGTGTACATGCCCTCATTCCTGCTCCCAAACTCTGAGCTCAGTCTTTCAGTGCTCGAGGGTAAGAACTGGATTGAAGGGGGACAGATCCAGGTACTGGAAAGGGGTTGAATAAAAGCTAGCCATGGGCTGCATTGACCTTCCTCATCCCTGATCTAAAACAAAACCTGGCAGAATGGTTTGTCTGACCTTACAGGATATTATGGAATGACTGTCAGAAGGCCAAAGTTCTTTTTTTTTTTTTTTTTTTTTTTTTTTTTTAGTGACACAAAAAAGGGGTGTGCTGCTTAAGTAGTTGTAACAAAGAGAACTTTGCATATCTCCGTGTCAGTAGTGTCATGAGTCCATAATGGCTGAACTGTTCCTTTTGTATCTGTATAATAGTAAGGTTTATTGTAATTAATGTCACTTTTGTATCTGTGCTTCAAAAGTCAAGGAACATAAAATCTTAAGTACTCTAATTTGCCCAAAATCTCTCTGTAACGAGACAATAGGAATTGTTTCATCCCTGAAAACTGCATTGGACCTGTACCTAAATGGAGAGGTCAATAGCTTCTTCTAGAGCAGAGGTGGCCAAGAGATAGATCGTGTTCTATTTGTAGATTACAACTAGTCTCCAGCACGTCATGGTATAAGAGGGGACCAGCCTCCAAGAGATCACCTCTGGGGAGGAGAGTGATACCAGCACCCTCCAGGGAGGAGAAGAGCTAGGAGAGCACCTTCAATGTCGTTGCGAAGACTCTCCCAAAATGGGAGTGCTCCTCTCCACTCCTCAGACTGGTTGCTATGATGTGCTAGAACTGGGAACCAGTGAGAGGGGTCCCAACCTGGCATGCCAGAGCCAGAGGGAGGGGCCCTGGTAGATCACCTGAGGCTGACACATGGATCAAGTGAATTGTCTGCATCATAGGTCTGCCCCACCCCACCCCGTACTAGAGATAGCATCCTCAGGGTTACTGCAGTGGCAATACTGTGACACTGTGTGAGCAGCATCAGATGCTGAGTGTAAATATATCAGATGCTGAGTTTATATATATATGCTTGCTAACGTGTATGACTCCCTCTCCGTAGGATCTTGCTTTTTTCAGGCAGGTACGAATGTGGAATTAATAGTAGCTCTTTTCCTCTTTGCTTATGCCATTGTGAATGCTCCTCCTGACGCTCTTTGCAGATGGCACTGTACGAATGATGGCTGAGCTGGGGTATATTAAACCTCTTTGTCCACCAGAAACAAAGATGTCATATAACATAGATCTGGTACTGTCTTGCAGATGCTCCCTTAGTGGCAAGGCAGATATCTATGCTGCGTGTGAAGGGAAGAAACCCTGCTGCCACATTCATGTTAGCTGATAATCAAGAGAGGCAATGACACTCCCTTTTTACTACTTGTAAAAATGTAAAGTTAGCATGCAGCCTAGGGATATAAGCAACCAGTGAGTCTAGGGTGGCCAGAGATGAAAATGTAGAGTACGCTTATGAGAAATACAAGTTGCAGGGCTAAATTGGATCTAATGGCTCCAGTTCAACCATCTCTCCTTTGAGGCTATGTAGATGGGTTTACTCATCTCTGCAGTCCAGATTTGCTGTAAACCCAGCAGGCTGTGCTACTCCAGTGATTTGGGGAGGAGAGGGCAGAAACCAGATCTAGTATAGAAAGGAACAGGATGGTACAGAAAGGCTTTCCCCAAGCTTTTCTCTCCCACAGGCTACTCACTAATGCTCTTTCTACTACTGTCCTTAGCTTTCCTTCTCCCCTGTAACTAATCTATGTATATAAACCTGTGGCTTCTCAGCTTCATGAACGTATCCCTGTCTCTCCCTATATTCTCCTCTCCCCTCCCTTGTCCATCCTAGATTGCAAACCCCCTGAAGCAGGGGCCCCTCTCTAATTGATGATAGTTCAGTGACATGTACATTTCTGGTGCTATAGAAATAATTAATAATGATAATATAGTGTTCTCTCCTTGCTCAACACCAAAGCGTGTCTACTGATGACAGCCCAGACTGATACTGACTGGATTGGGCAACTTAGGCAAGAGGCTGTCCACTGGTTAGTGTAGCACAGACTATGGCTAGCATCTATGTTCATTGGGAGCTTGTGCTGTCCAGGAATTACGTGGGTATTTTTCTTATATGCTGAGTCCACAGAGCTTAATTCTTAGCCCTGTATTCCCGTTTTGATGTTGCGCAACTGTTAGGTTTAGTAATATCTTACAAAAACATATTACTGTGTCTGTGGTCAAACTATGCTCCACGACTTTAATATTAGGAGGGTTGTTTGTTTGTGTCTCTTTACATATGGCCATTGAATGTAAATACACTGTAGATTTAATTCATTGCTGTTGGCTGAGCTCAGGGAGTGAACCCCTTAGTGGTAGAAAGTGCCCTGGAGAAGTGGAGAACAGTGTGGTGGTGGGGTTGGATATCCTCCACCCCTACTCTGCAGCGAAGCTTTACGTTTATGGGTGCTGCCCATAGGTTAAACGTTCAGAGCCCGGCACTCAGGAAACATGTAGTAGTATTAAATCTGCTCTCCTGGGTGTAATTTTAAGATGCCATTCCCATTTCAATGCATCACAGCAGCACTCCCTGTCTCCTATGACAGGGATTCTCAACCTGGTGCCCGGGAGCAGCCGATTGCTCGGGGACTCTGTGAAAGTGCTCCCCAAGCCAGCTGTCAGGAGTGATCGGGAGCACTTTGAAACAGTCCTTCATCCATTAAAGTCAGTGTGACCTGGGATTCATTGATTAATTATCCCAATTTCCATTGCATTGAATTGTAGAGGGGAGACTTAACCTATGCATATTTATGCAGATTATTCATGCAAATTATGCAGTGCTCCCATCTAGTCATTTACATCACTCCAGTGCTCGTGACTGGAAAAAGGTTGAGAGCCCCTGTCCTATGGGGATAACTTTCTCCTTCAGCACAGCTTATCCTCTGGGTGCAGGAGGCTACAAGCTGCTTCCCTCCTTGTTTGAATCATTCCTAATACTCTCCCCATAGACTTTGGAGCCGAGCACTTCAATTTCTTACAGTACAGGAAAGCACAGACATACTAATGATGGCAATTTTGCATTTGTTACTACATGTCTACTTGAATTAATTTTTTCTTAGGTTACAATTGTTGTTTTCCTTGTTTAATAATTATGTAGGCACCAGGTGTGAATGTTAATAGTGTTTGCATTCAGAAGGAAACCTTTTATCTTCACAGTTGTGTAAGACCTTTTCCTGTATCTTCCACTTAGCAACAAAAAATAAATAGTGTTTAGTTGTTTCAAGGAATTAGTTTAATGTCTCCAGTTATTGCTTCATATGTGTATCACTAATGATGAAGAGAGTTTTCTATTAGCTTAGTTTAAATGTATTTGAAGCTGTTATCTGCAGTAGCTCAGAACCATAGCATTTTCCAGCTGTGCTGCAAATTCCTACCCCACACTTCATAGTAGCTCTGCCCCAGTCTATTTTAAAAGGTCTTAAAGTAAAGGAGGCTCTTGTATGAATCTGAGCATTATGGGGTTCTGGTTACTCTTGTGTATGCCAACTTAACAGGAACATTTGTAATTTTTAATGATTCTGATTAAAAACAAATCCCTTTTAGTTGCTTGCCCTAGAATCTAAAAGTTCATATTTTAAAACTTGAGGATTTCATCTTTTGAGAAAAGACACAAAAAGAGTTCTCAGAGTAACTGACTCTTCTGTGAAAGGCTTTAAAACTGTAACATTTTAAAGCAAGGAGAACAAGAGTCAAATCAATATGTTCATGATATGGAATGGTAGCACAGCTAACCAATCAAACTAATGCCAGTTATTTTGTTTTGTTGTTGTTTGGTAGTTGTGTTGTTTTTAGAGGAATTGGCTCTCTCTCTTTCTTGCTTTCCAACCATTCATTGCAGATCTGTAGTTGTGAAAATTTGGAGCTAGACTTAATAGTAAAACTAAAATTAGAGAGAAAATAATTTTTGGGCTAAAACTCCTTGTATTCCTGAGCCACTCCTGTCAACAAAGAATGATTAACTGTCCTACTTGTGCTACTTTTTATTGAGAGATCGAACATTCTCAACAACTATTCAAACTGCATATTATGTGTAAAGCCTGGTGTAAAGTTGCTTTGGAGTTAGAGACAGTATCACAGTTATGCCTGGAAGTGCCATCTGAGATTCTCTTGGTGCTAAGAAATGTACTACCCACAAGACAAACATGGGCCACCTGTGGCAGGAGAAAGTGGGATACAAATTTGGTAAATAAATAAATAAATAAATATTCCCTGCCCCAAAAGACAAAATGCATAAGACTAAAGACTAATGAAGTGTGGAAGAGAGAAACACAGGTACAGAGCAGTGAAGTGAATTGTGTAAGGTCACATAATACATCGATGGCAAGTCCAGGAGTATAGTCAAAGGTTTCCTGCTCCACAGTCCAGTTTCTCATTCACTGTGACATTCTACCTCTTCTACAGTTTGGAATCCTTTTACTTTTATGTGATCAGAACCTTGGCATTAAAATCTCTCACGAAAGACAACAACAGGTCCCTTGCAGCATGCTTATTCATTCTTATCACAGAAAAGGACATGCATTATCTCTTCCTGCAAGAAGAAGGTATCCCTTGGTGCTCTCCCATCTAAGATCAGATCAGATCTGATCTGCTCTTGATTAATTTATGAGGGATAATGAGATAATAGCCTGCGAAGCTATGTCTGCTCGATCAATTTCTTGTTAACAGTCCAATAAACACGTACATTGGGAAATGTTTAATTTGTTCCTCGTGTGTTCTGAATGTTTAAAGTTGGAGCAGAAAGCAAACATTCAGAGCATGAATACTTTCCGTCCTTTTTCCTTTCTGTCAGGCTTCAATCCCAAACTATTGTCTGTCTACTTTTGAATCTTGTTATGAGGCCCAAATTTTTGGAAGATATTCTGGCAGACTCCATGACTCCGCAGCTTACAAATATTGTGTGCCTTGGAATGAAGCATATATCCACAGATAAAGTGGGATTTGGAATTTTGTTATCAATTGGTTCTTGATATTGAAATGTTTGAAACCGTAATGATAATTTCTCCCAACTGATTACTTTCCCAAGTGATTACTTTTATAACTTTTAAAACCCTTTTTATTTTTATATATACTTTATTTGTATACTTTTATTTTTATATATACTCTTTATATATACTTGTCTTGCATTTTTTCAGTCTGTAGTTTTGACTTGCTCTATGCCTTAGGAAAGGCCCTGAGTGCCCCCAAAGCATGCATGTTCTCATCAATAGACGTTGGTCCAGTAAAAGAGTATTACTACCAGGAGAGAATCACTGAATAGCTCTTAGGTGTTGTTTCACTGTCCCACAGTCTCTTAGAAATTACAAAAGTCTGTGTAATGCACATGAGGATCCTCAAAGCTCACCCCCTCCAAACAACCATGAAGCTAATCATTAAGCTCTGTGAAAGGGACTTTGATCAAGTCACTTCATTCTTTGAGGAGCTGTCCACCTCAGAGACTGATGACAAATAGTTTTAAAACTCTGATTTAACTACCTACCAAAAGATTCAGGTCACACAGATGATGGGCTTACAATAAAATCTTTGTTGATCTGTGTCACGGGATTGCGGGTCCAACACCCCACTTTCCTGGGTTTTGTGACTCAATTTCCCTCACTTGCAGTCCACCTGAACCAGTTCTCTTTCTGGCTGGTCCAGTTCTGCAAGGGGGAGAATCCTTTTGCCACCCCCAACTCCCAGAAAGCTTCCCGTTTACAGACTCACTCTCTTTCTCTCTGGGCTCGCAAGAGTTTGAAAACTCAAGTGGCTCGTTGTGTTTCCAATGTTAGACACAGACACTGTTTCATAAAGATAAGAAGAAAGTTTATTGATTGCTGACACACCGAAGGAGACAGGACACAGTACTGGGAAAAAACGGCCACACTCTTTATTTAACAGATTGGAATCAGAATCAGGTGGGGGTAAATCGCCTAACCCCAACATAAACAGGGATGGCTTCGATGTACCCTCGATTGCCACCCCAACGATGATCACACGTCTCCCCCAATCGTCCGTGAGGGGGTCCACTCCATTAACTGCGAGTAAGGAGAAAGCTGCCTGCCGATGGGGGACCATACTTGTCCCTACCGCCATCGCACAACACCCCTCCCAGGGAGGCTGCCTCACCGGTTGCCATCCCCTGCTCTCCGGCAGGTGGGCCTCCCCATCTCTTAAGGAGATGACTCTTACTTATGACCTCTTTAACTACACTAACTTATAGTACTGGACCCCCAGAAGAGTGCGACAATGAGTAGACGAGCACAACACCCCCCCTGTACTACGGGATAACGATTAGCCGAATATACTGCACTGTAAGGAAGGCGAAACAACGGATAAACCTTGTTCAGGCCTGATTGGGGTAACCACAAAAAATTCCTTCCTGGTCCCAAAATTGGCGACCGGTGAACACCCACAGTGGAAGGGGAGGGTGGGGTGGGTGCCGTTCTCATGCCGCTCCTGGACTCGACTGAGACCAGAGCGGCAGCATCTCTGCTCGTAGACCCCACCCCTCAGGCGGGGCCCACGTGCCTAACCTGACCAATGGGAGCACAGCCTGAGCCGCCTAGCAACTCGGGCTGTGCCCCTGGCTCTCAGCGCGCTGTTTCTTCTCTCGCTCTGGGGCCCAACTTCGGCCCCAGTGGCGGGAAAAAACTTTAAACTCCTCTGTCCTGCTTCCTGCTTAGGCGGGCGCAGCAAGGGGCTCCACGCCCCCCACCCGGCAGGGGAGGGGGCAGAGGCAATTACATAAGCTAGAACAATTGATACAGAGTGGCTAATCGAAATGAAAAGTAATATAACACATCCTATTCTATACTGGGTGGATCACTATATAAGTCTTACCCTATCAAATAGTCCATGAGCTTGAGGTTTCTCAGTCATTGATGTAGAATGACTGGGCACTGATCTCTTAGNTAACACATCCTATTCTATACTGGGTGGATCACTATATAAGTCTTACCATATAAAATAATCCATGAACTTGAGGATTCTAAGTCATTGATGTAGAATGACTGGGCACTGATCTCTTAGTTGGTAGAAAGCAAAGTTTGTCCTCCCGGTCCATAGTTCCAGCAGTCACTTACTGGCAGGCAAGATGGAGCTGAGAGCTCTCTTCAAGAGGCAGCAGAAGATGGCTTAATGGCCCTGGCTTCAATAGCAATTCCGAGTCCTTTGTTTCTCCTTCCCGCCTTGGAGCCTGCATGGTTCGAAGCACGTAGGCAAAAAGGCAAACAGGAAGGTCCATTTGCATCTCCACAGGTGTCTGTCTGGCAAGGGGGTGAATCCACAATCTTTATCTCTTTCCATGTCCTGGAGTTTCGTCAGTGTTACAGTACATGATTACATGAAGCGAGTTTCTAGTTCTCAACCTTGACATTACATACGTTTTTGTCCTTTACCTTTACATATTTGTCAGACCCATAGTTCAATATATCTTCTGTGTGGCCTTATGTTTCTTCGTGACAATCTGTAGTTTGGTTTCCTTTTACTGTTGCCTTTCTGACTCTGATCGTTTGTACTCTTAGTAACCGTTCCTATATAGTTGCATTGCTTACTTTACTTTATTTAGGGCTGAAATGAGAATGTTCTTGCGAGATCTCGTGTGCTCTCACCCAAGTTTTTGAGAACCTGGCAAAATTCTTAAGAACCTCAAAAACCACTCTCTGCATGTACAAAGTGACCACTGTGTCAATTCTGTGCATGCACAGCCCCCAGTGGTTACTTTGCTCATGTGCAAATCATTTATGGAGGTTACTCGAAAATCTCGCAAGATTCTCAAAACTCCGCAAGATTCTCAAATACTCTGCGGATGTGCAAAATGGCCATAGCCATTTTGGAGAATCTCAAGATAATAGTGATGAGAACATCTATTCCCGTGAGATTCTTGAGCTAGAAAATCTCATTGAGAAGCCTATTCTCGCTGAAATTTTTAACCAGGGCGAGAACAAACTTTAGCCCTTCTTTATATGTAGTTGGTACCATCCATTCCTTTCCAGTTCCTAGACTGCTTTGCAGTGTTTTGCAATGTTTCCAGTAAAATGGCAAAGTTTGGAGCCAGTGTTGAGAAAGCATTAAAAAAAAATTTGTATTGATCTTAACCTCGTTCTAGGTCACAATACTGTTAATTTGTCCTAAGTCCCACCATAAGACACATTTTAAGAGCATTTTGTCTTAATACTTAATAGTATAATTCAATTAAATTTATTAATTTACATGCGTAGCCGTAGGCTATTGCAAAAACACTGTACAATAAACAATACACAATATAGTAAAAACATCTTTCAATATGAGATAAAATAATAAATAAAAATACGGGCCATTGCCTAAAACTAAGAATTAAAAGTACCACAAGATCAGGTAGTTATAACAAATTCACAAACTAACAGCATATCCAATGCACTTATATTCATCTCCGCATTTCAAATATACGTCTAATCACTGTGTGTGTCATGGCTAACTTGACTGATATCCGAGGAAATTTTGAACTGCAAAAGTCGCTGGCGACAATTTAGCGCATGAATAAGAAATTCTGCAACATTAATGGTAATTTCTGAATCCAAATCAGAAAGAGCCAAGTTCAGCAAGCGGGAGTCCAACCTCCCAGGATATCTAAAAAGGAGGGGGTTCAAAAATTTGGCTCTCAGCTTGTCATATAAATGACATCTAAAGAGTTGATTCTGCTGATCATTGATCAAAGGGGCAAAGTTGGCAATAGAAGGCAATTCCATGAAAATGTCCCTCTAGCACCTTAGTGGGGAGGGCGTTAAATCGGGCACACATAAACAAATATTTCCCACGTGGAGAGACTGAAGATTTCAGATAAGATGCCATATTTCCTGGCCATAAAGGCAGGGAAAGATAGCAAGCCATATGCAGGGAAATCTGGATCTTAGCCATCTTGTTTTGACTATCCATGTCAGCCTGTCTTTGCAGAATTTCTGCCATAACAGATGGAACTTTATTGACCAGATAGTCCTGAGAGAACCCGATCTTGAGAACATAGTCATTAATTGCTATGAACCATTTGTCAAAACCCACAAAACAAAAGACCAGCTCTTCTGGCCGGCCTCTAGCCTAATTGCTGAAGTGGGAGTACCCCTGGGATCCTCATAAGCCCGGGAAGGAACTCAGATTGAACCAAATTTAAGTCAAAAGCAGATAAGGGAGTCCAAGGTTCTGCACCATAGAGAAATGGTGTCCTTAACTTGCTATTAAAGACCTTAATGGCTAAGTCAAAGGCGCTCCTACCTGAGCTCCCGAAGAATTTCCAAATATCAAGAGAAGGTCCCTTAGAGACTGGGACCACCCTATTATAATGTTCATTCCACCTCCCTGAAGCATGAAAGTAAAGACCAAGGTATTTAAAATCTGTTACTTGTTGGATAGCTTGACTATCTATACACCATTTCCAGCACTTCCTGCTCTTAGAAAAAAAATTACAATTTTAGATTTCCCATAATAAATAGACAGTTCGTTGGATTTACAATAATTTGAAAAGGCCCTCAATTGCCTAGTCAGGCCCACCCATATTTGAGACATCAATGTAAGATCGTCCGCATACAGGAGACAACCTATATAACGAGACCCCAGTTTAGGTGGAAAGAATTCTAGCTGGGCCATCAGGGGAATTACATCATTGAAAAAGAGGTTGAACAGGGCCGGGGCCAAGACACAGCCCTGCCTAACCCCAGAAGCAGTGGAAATTTTATCTGTAGTATGGCCATCACTGCTTGTCCTAACTACCAGGGAGGAGTCCTCATGAAGACTCTGGAGGAGAAGTAACAACCTCTTGTCTATAGAAGGTTTGCTTAACTTGGCCCAAAGGATCTTCCTATTGACAGCATTAAAAGCGGATTTCAAATCTAGAAATGCCACATAAAGCTGACCATTTAGTTTCATATACTTCTCTATCAAATGCTGTAATACTAGACAATGTTCAACAGTAGACCTTCCTTTTTGAAAACCTGCTTGTTCAGGGTAAATAATTTTACTGTCTACCATCCAAAGATTTAACTTGGTCAAAAGCCATTTGGCATAGATTTTACTAACAATACTTAAAAGACTGATAGGCCTATAGCTGGCAGGATTAGCAGGATCACCTTTTTTAAAGATAGGGATAACAATGGCTTTTCTCCATATTACTGGGACCCGCCCTAAGTTATTAATTCATGTAAATAGTGTGGATAGAAGGGGGACCCACCATTCCTTAAATGCTTTAATGAATTCAATAGGGATCAAATCTAGGCCCGGGGCCTTACTATTCTTAAAAGTCTCTATAAGGGTGGCAACCTCGGAGTCCAACACATGAGGCCAGACAGGGAGAATATCAGTCTCCATCACTTCAACAGAAAACGAGCCTTCATCTGGACTTTCTGCATACAGCTGGTCAAAATGGCTAGCCCAATTCTGACTCGAAACTATGGGCATCACTTGGCTAGTCCCCTTGGTAATCGAGCCATTAACCAGGCGCCAAAACTTCCTAGAGTCCCCTAACTTGGCAGCATCAAGTAAGCTATGCCATTGTTTTTTAAAACAGGTACTTTTAAAATTTTTAATTAACTTCCTATAGTCTCTGTTTAGATCAAAATATTGTGAGGGAAGAGCTGATAAATCACCCTGTCTATATGCCACATATGTCGATGTAACCTTCTTCTTAGCAATACGACAATCGGAATCAAACCAACGTTGCTTACTCCGCTGGTTATTTAATTTAGAGTGAGATGTAGCAAAAGATAACATATGCTGTTGGATGCATACACACAGCTGATCAAAGACTTGTATAACCTTTAAATCAGCATTAGTTCCTACAATAGTGGCCTAGATATTTATTATAATATTTTCATCAGACATCAAATCTGCCAATGACAATGCTAAAATGTTACTCCATTTAAGAGGACAGTGTTTATCAGCACAGGTAGGGAAAATTGCCAGTAACTCCTGACAGGAAGATAATGAAGAGGGCAAGTCAAGGATAAATGTTAAGGGAAGGTGGTCACTAACCTGGCTCCAGCCCACAGAGAAATCTTTAAATAGCCCTAGGGCATTGGTGGAAGCAACTACATAATCCACCACGCTGGAGCCAGAGAATCCTAGAAAGGTATATTCGCCTCTGCTATCACTAAATCCTGACCCATTCAGAATATGAAGATTAAACTCTGTAAGCAGCTTGGCAAAAATAATAGCTGAGCTATTAATTTTCTTATCCTTAGATTGTCTAGAGTTTAAATAACTAGAACCATTCAAGGGAATGTTCTCACAGTAAGGGGCAAGAGAGTCCTCATCAGGCCTTATCCTTGCATTAAAGTCTCCCATCAGAATAATCACCCTTTTGGGGTATTTAAGCATAAGTTCCTCTAGCATAAGTTCTACTTTGACCCACCAGTTAGAATAATAAGTTCCTGCATTGCCTGGAGGAATATAAACGGTCGCCAGGCTCATTAAATGCTTTCCGTATTTAAGGACCACACCTAAAGTACATGGGGGATAGCGGATCTCTGAAATTATCAGGACATTCAGATTGTTGGCAGTCAAACATCCTAGACCCCCACTAGCACGCCCCTTAGATCCAGGAGGGGTGGCGGGAAGAAAATAAGAGTGGTAATGTTCAAACTCTAAAGGCTCCCTTGCCCACATTTCCTACAGTAGGATAACCTGGAATTGTCTAAGGTAGGAAGTAAAATCCAAATTTTTCAAATGCGCTTGCCACCCTGCAGAATACCACGAACAAACAGTAAACAAGTTAGAACCATAACATTGCATCATTCACGCCCTCCTCAGGGCCTCCTCCCCAGTGCATGTCACAGAATCATGAATGGAAACACAAGGGTCTACAGAGGCAGCCCCCCTCCCAGGGTCAACACCCTCTGGGTTTGAATCCAGATCGTTAGAGTGAAAGACCAATGAGGATAACAACAGATTTCCATCTGAAGTGGGGATTAAAACAGGATTGGAAATCATCGGAAAAGCTGCATCCAGCATATTAACTGTTGAAAGAAAAGATTGCTGTGCAACTAAGGAGCCTAAGTCCTTGTTTGGGGCAAGATCTAATAGTAATGGGGGTGATGGCTGGTTCACCTCCATGACTAGATTTAATAGTCTAGTATTAATGGGAGCTAAAGCATTATCCTCCTTTGGCCTACAATTTTAACTGGAGTTAAAATTGGCCCCAGAGTCAGTTTGGTTCATATGCACCGACTGCCCCTGGGTCGAAGTAACTCTAGAACTACCAGAGACTAAAGGTCGCCTATGAGAATCAAAGAGTACCTCTCCCAATTGGACCCCCCAGGACATAAAGAGATCAAATTGGGACAAGATTCTGTTGGCCACCACTGGGGAACGGAAATACACCACCAGCCGCTGTAAATACTTGGAAGCTGGTAAAACCGGATAGGAAGAAATTTGCCGTAATGGAATCAAATAAGTCAATATAACTGACAGATGACGCTGAATGGCAGATTTCCAATTCCAAAGAGGGAAAAACCCATCAGGTAAGGGACAAATTTTAAATGAAATAGCCTTACTTTTTACATATAAATGAGGCTTCTCTATCATTGAGCCAGGCTGGGGAATTGGCGGGTTTTGTTTAGCACAAGCATCAGATCCCACAGCTAAGTCAGAAGGAAGCTTGGAAGTTGCCAAGCCCACTTGTGAGGGGAATAAAGTGGATTTAAAAGACTTTTGGACATCGCTCGCTATTTTCCCAGCTCTATAGTCTCCAATGAAATCTGTTGCCATATCCGGTTGAGTCTTTTGTAATTTCAGCAGACTAGTAATACCTTCCAACTGGGTTATTAGTTTGCTAATCAGATCTCCAATGAGGAAACATTGGTTCCCAATTAACTCAAAGGAACTAAAATCCGATTTGCTAACATACTCCAGGCTACCCTCACCAGTCTCATCTCTGCTAGACTGCAAAGGATCAAGGGGAGTAGACGCTGATAAATCAAGTAAGGCTTTCTTCCCATGAGAATTGCTTAAATTAGTTTGTGATTTCCCAATAGTTGAGACAGTACGAGGTACACCTGGCCCCTTCCCTCCCACTGTTTGGAGTGGGATTTTTGCTGTTTGGAGTGGGATTGATCTGCAAGGGCTAAAAGTCCTTAACGTCGCCTCTTCCTAGTCATCGTGACCGGAGATAACCAAGCACAACTAAGGGGCAATAAACAAAACCACGCAATCAATCCAAAGCCCAGAAAAATAGGATAATAATAGGGCAACAAGCTAACAGGCTGGGTTCAACTCCCTGTAATATACAAAGAAAGGCAAGAACTAAGAAAAGTAAACCCCAAAATTCCAAAAGGAGCCTAGAGACCTTCCACCTAACCCATCTCCACCCCCCTCCAGCCCTCAGAGGAGGGGGCACGGGTCGTGAAACCTAAATCAAGGGACAGCGGGGAACCCACGTATACCCCAGAAACCAGCAACCCAGAATCCCAAAGGAGGGACCAAAAAACCCCAGAAAAAACTGCATAACTCTTCGATGAAATCACAGCTGAGTGAGAAGACACACACTCAAATCCCAAGAGGAGCCCCACACAAGAGCATAGACACGTCTATCGGAGATTTGGGCTCTTCTCCTGCAGGTACTTCGTAAGTTGTCAAGGTGCTTCCTAATCAAACAAGGGGAGTGCGGTCACGGCTGCCACGGCAAGCTGAATGTCCCCAGCAATGGCCGACACCCTTTGGGTGTCGCCCAAGGGCTCCAGGCCCTGCAGAAATACCTGGAGGAGGAGGAAGGCACACAGTTGACAGGGCAGGGCAGGGCAGCAACTCTCCCTTAACCTCAGAGCAGGGAGCGGGAGTAGATGACCTCTGAGGTGCCTTCCAATCCTACAATTCTATATTGTATACTGTGTTACTTTGTTTCTCTGATAATGTAACTGAATGAGTCTATGGGCAGGCATACTTGTGGATTTGCAAAGTTCAAGATCTTACATACCGGTGGCATAAATTTGTATGTTGCCATCTAATGTCATAAAAATTACCTCCACTCCCTCACCCATTCCCACCAACATCACCTCCGTCTTAACAGGATTCAGCTTCAGGCGACTCGCCCTCATTCAATCTCCCACCGCAGCTAGACACCGGGTAAGATGTCAGATGAAAATGAGAGGTAAAGCTGGGTGTCATTGGCATACTGATGGTACTGAACCTCAAACCCTCTCATGATCTCACCCAACCAGGGCCGACCCTAGGGTTTGTGGGGCCATGTCTTGGTGTGAGGCCTAATTTGCATAATTAGGCCCCACCCATTTATTCAAATATACAAATTTGCGTATTTGGCATATATGTCCATCATATCTGCACACATGCCTTGAGCCCTTTTTAGTCCCAGAACATTTTACCCCTTAGCTTCCCACACAGAGCACCCCCTTGCCACTTGTTCCACAGATCCATCCACCTCCTTGCTTAAACCACCCCAAACATGCCAAAGTACACCCTCATCTAGTCCCCTCTCCCAATTTCTCCTCCTGCCAATACAGGGAGGGAACAGGAGGAGATGGAGGGCAGGGCATTGTTGATTTTTTGCAAGAATTTGGCAGTAATAGTCAAAACAAATGAAAATAATCAAGCAAAAATGTTCGTATACAGTAATAACAGAACAAATGTCTTTTTCAACAAAGTAAAGCGAAGGTTGGCATTTAAGGTGTCTGGGGTATTAGCAAGTAGGGGGAAATGGCAATGCTCTGCTTACAAAAGAAAGCTATGACTTGGGTCATAACCTTAGTAAAGACCCTAGGGGCCAAGGAAAGTCCAAATAGTAATGAACAAAACTGAAAATGCATGGAATCATCGGTGAAACGGAAGAATCTTCTACAGGAGGTATGCAATCTAACATGAAAATAAGCATCTTTTAGATCAATTAACTGCATACCATTGACCCTGCTTCAGGTGGGTGCTTAAATTGTCCATCCCAAATTGTTCTTAAATTAAATCTGGTGCTGGATAGTGATTTGAAACAATCTACTAAAAGATCATATTATTTCAAATGGAGGAGGTTCTCCTATTGGTTATCTGGGAAGTCCATCTCAGTAGGTCAGGTAACCGTGCCATTAGTCCTTCAATACTTGTTGGACCTGGCTGAGAAGGACCTTGCGCACTCTTCTATAAGAGCCATCTCTCAGCAATAGCCCAGCGTGTTGCCCTCCTAAATTCCCAATCCCTTTTTGGTCACCCTCTGGTAAAAAAGTTTTTAAAGGGACTAATTAATTTGTTTCCCCCTCACAAACACCCCGTTTCTCAGTGGGAACTGAAACTTTGTTCTAGAGTAACTGACAAAACACCCTTTCGAACCTGCAGAACAATCTGACCTGTTCCACTGGTCTCTGAAGATTGCCTTTTTGGTTGCCATCATGTCCCTTAGGTGGGTGTGAACTTGCCGCTATATCTATCAAGGAGCCTTACTTCTCAGTCTTCCCAGAAAGGATAGAGATCTCTCTCCATCTGTTGGTTATCCCTAAAACGGTGTCCAGATTTCATATGGTACAAAAAAATTGTCCTCCCAGTATTCCTCCCTCCACCTCATGAGTCAGAAATCTTAGCCAGATTTCACACTTTGGATGTTAAGAGAGCGGTCCTGCTCTATTTAGACAAGACCCAGCACTGCAGACGGACTGATAATTTGTTCCTCTCCCCTTCCCAAGTTGGGGCAAAAGGTTTCATCCCAAACTATCTCAAAATGGTTAGTGCATTTGATCTCCTTTGCCTATGAGCAGGTAGGAAGTCCACCCCCACTTTATTTAAAGGCTCATTCGCTCAGAGGTCTGGGTGCTTCTGCAGCAGCATTTTGCAACATCTCTCCTCTCGAGATCTGCAGGGCTATGACCTTGAGTTCCCCGCATACATTCACTAAGCATTATGCTTTACATCTGAATTCTGAATCTGACACCTCTCTGGGAGTATCTGTATTTAATTCTGTAATTAAGACTTAATAATCTATTTTACTTACAACGGGTTTGTCGTTTTTTTTAAAAAAAACCAGGAACTTTTAAACTAAGTTAACAGAATAAACTTACACACTTTTTACTTGCAGAAGTATGTTGTTTTTATTCTATAAGAAAATTCCTCCACCGCCTTGATCTAGGCTTGGTACTCCCATTTGTGAGAATGGAAGGAGCCACTCGAAGAAAAACAGAAGGTTGCTACTTGGTAAACAAGGTTCTTTGAGATGGCTCACACATTCTCACAACCGGCGGCCCCACTCAGGCGCTTCCTATCCCTGCCGTTTGGAGGAGGCGGGCGCCTCTCACTTTTGCTGTCTTTGTGTGGGGTCCCACAGAGAGCGCTCCACCCCGCCCAGACACATCACACTCCGTCCCCATGGCCATCCCCCCTTCCCTAAAAAGGAAAGGTTAGAGACTGTCTGGTAACTGGCCAGGGAGTCAATGTCAAGAGATGGCTTCTTGAGCAAAGGTTGTACCACAGCGTCCTAAGGCACCCCAAGACCTTGCCCTCCCCAAGGGAGGCACTGACAACCCCTGCCAGCAACGGCCCCAATGACTCCTGGCTGGTTTTAACCAGCCAGGACGGGCATGGGTCAAGTTTGCAAGTTGTGGCCCTCACAGCCCACAGCACCTCGAGCACATCAGCCGACAACACCGGCTGAAACTGATTCCACAAAATTGGACAACCCGGGCATCCACAACCCCAGGTACACCTACTACATCAGTGATGGACACAAGCAATTTTATCCCCCAAATAGTCAATAAATGCATCTCAGTGAGCACTGGCAGATTCCAGTTCCAGGCAGAGAGAGGCTGGACCACCCCTTCACCACTAGGAAAAGCTCAGCTGGACAAGACTTTGCAGACAATAAGATGGTAGCAAAGAAACTCTTCTTTGCTGCCCGCATAGCCACGGCATAGGCTTTTAAAGCAGCTCTGTTTTGCAATTGGTTGGATTCATTTCGAGTATGCAGGTCTTCCGTGAACCACGGGGCCCTGCATCACTTGTGCTCGGGGAGCAGACACCTGGGAGCTGTTGGGTCAATGGCCCTGGCTAACAATGTGTTCCAGAGAGCAATGAGGTCATCGAGTGGATGGCTGTCAACGTCGGAAGGTATATCCCCCAGGGTATTCTGGAGCTGCTTCAGTTCCATAAATCTCTGGGGGCCAGCCAAATGAACAGGTTCCACACCTTGCCAGGGGCGAACATGCACTGGGCATAGATGACACATTCCCTAGACTACAGACACCCCCCGCCCCAAGCCTGGTGCTAAAAACCAAATCCAGAATATGCCCCCCTCATGAGTCAGGCCACATACTACCTGAGACAGGCCCATGGTAGCAATGAACTCTTGCTCCGCCCTCTTAAGACTGGTATCAGTGTGCATATTGAAGTTCCCGAAGACCAGCAGCCTTGGGGACCGCAGTATCACCTCTGACACCAGATCGGCTAAAGCGAGTGGAGATGCTGCCATACAGGAAGGTGCAGGGTATACAATCAGCAGCCCCAGTCTGTTTCCAGCCAAATCGACCACAAGGTGAAGGCCCTCTATTCTGGATGGAGTTTGCACTAGATATCTCCGAACGGACCAAGTATCCCCCCAAAAACAATGGCTACACTGCCTTCCTGTCCCTCTGGCCACGGTTGATGCTTTACAGAGAACCCGGGATATGTGACTTTGTCTTTTGTGACTTGAAATAGTGTGATAAAGAAGTACATCCGTATTGCATGTGGTGTTGCATGCACTTATATACTCCACCCCATATTAATTGTTCCTATGGGTCAAACAAATTACCATGCTCTTATTAAAATGGGTGCCCTAATGTTTAATTCTATCTTGTGTTAACTTATGAATATATTAAAGTTCCTGAAAGAGATGCAGGATATGCGTAATTCATCTCTAGCTTGGTGGAGTATCTATTCTCATGAGATAAGGGTAGGTTTTGTGGCTGAATTTGTAACTATTTAAAAAGTAGACCCCATATTGTAACATGCTCTTCACATTTTTATTGCCATTACATTGATAGTCTATTGCTATACAACTTGATTTAAACAACCAAGGAAGCAGTCTTCTCTCTATTTTGAATGAACGTTTCAAGTATTGTTAATGTTATTAGACTCTCTCCCTTGTTCCAAGACACACTGTTTTTCATGTTTGGTCGATTTCTTAGTCAGCAAGCTACAGGTTCAACCTCCTCCCCTTTGATGCCATTTCACAAACGCGTTCAGAGGGTTCCATTTTCCAAGGTACTCTTTTAACTAACTTTTGATTATACACCACATCAAAGAAATGTGTTCTCCTGAACAACTTTAAAATCACAAATAAAATATACATCAATGGATTACTGTAACATATGCTAAAACCACCATTTCTTCAGAAAGAGTACTCCAGAGACGGAAACTTTTTCACTCAGTGTGAAAAATAGTAAGCTTAAAAAAACAACATCTTGTTAATACTTATGATCAAATTTTGCTGAAGACAGAGGAAAATCATGGTTTGCCTTATGATTTAGGGTATAATATATCTTTATTTCAGAGATGACTAAATTGGTTTCATACAGTTTATTAACACTAATCTGACTAAGGATGCAATCTGTTTGCATGCAAGAATTCTTTTAATTTACAGTAATAATAAGGGAGCACAGAAGTGTATCTGGTCAGTTTCATACTGTAAATATAAAATTGGCAGGGGGTGGTACAGTTGTATGGGAAATCTTTGCAGAAATTTTTAAAGAGTTTTTCTTCATCCTCTTTTATTCATTTTCAGTGGCACTTGCACTGCTGAAGCGTGCAGGGTGCTGAGCAGACGTGCTCAGGCTGCCCACCAAACAGCTGTTTGGCTGAGCACAGGAATGTCTCCTCCCACCACCGGCAGTGCAACTCTAAGGGGCTGGGGTTTGCATTGCTGCTTGGGAAGCAGATAGAATTATTTTGTAGTAGAAAAAAAAACAACTCAATAGAAAGTTAATCTTTGTTGTTGTTTTTTAAAGCTGCAAAAAATATTTGCATGGGCACAAGCCTGTTTTATGGTTACTCACATTTTTCTTCCTTTTTAGGAAGGTTATTGAGGGGGTGGTTGCCTCACAGCTCCAGGCATATCTTGATGCTGTTGGTTTCCTGGACCCACGTCAGTCAGGTTTTTGTCCTGGACGTGGCCCCGAGACTGTGCTTGTGGCCTTGGTTGATGATCTCCGTTTGGAAATCGACAGAGGATTGTTTTTGTTAGTGCAAGTGGTTCCGCTCATTTCCTAGCTGGGAGAACCCAGAAAGTGGTGATGGGTAGTGTCTCATCATCCCCCCAGGAGCTCCCTTATGGGGTCCTGCAGGGTTCCATCTTATCCCCACTCCTGTTCAATGTGTATCTGAGACCCCTGGTTGAGATTGTTAGGAGATTTGGAGTGAAGTGCCATCAGTCACCCAGCTCTAATTCTCTTCTTCATCTGACCCAGGACCTGCAGTCTCGGTGCTTATCAGGTGCCTGGCTGCCACTGGGGACTGGATGTGGACAAGCTGATAGAAATTGAATCCAGACTAGACTGAGGTGGTGATGGTTGGCCAGATGTGTGACCTGAGGGACATAGTGACCCCTGCTCTTGATTAGGTCCAGCCTCCTTTGCTCACTCAGATTTGCAACCTTGGGGTTCTCTTGAACCATTGCTGCACCTGGGTGGCCAGGCTACGGCGGTGACCAGAAGTACTTTTCATCAACTTGATCTGGTAAGAAGGCTGAAACCTTTTAAAATCAGATATGGACTTGGCCACCATCACCCATGTCTTTCGAAAGTGATGTAAGACCTTTTTGTTTACCTAGGCACTTGGCGGGCTGGGGTAGGGTTGGGTCGGATTGGGTGAACGGGTTAGGGAGAGGGTTGATGGATGGGGTTTAGGGCTTTTTAAAATCATGTTTATATGTTTTCATATATGTTTACATATGTTTTATGTTTATATATATATATATTCTATATTTGTAAGCTGCACTGAGCCTTTGAGGGAAGGGTAGGGTAAAAATAAATTAGTTAAATAAGTTAAATATGTACACAGTGAGCATTTTCACACAAGACACTCTCCACCCACCCGCTATGCATATTACAGGGCACCCATAGGGCAACACTGCAGCTCTGCAACATGTATAGTGGGTGGAGAGTGTCTTGTGTGAAAATGCCCCAGGTAGCAGCTTCTGTACACTCTGGTGTGTCTGCTATGCTGAGGGCACTTTTGAACATACTTTTCACCCCGTTGCTAAAGTGTTCTGGCCTCCTTGGAAGTAACGGAGTCGCACATGGCCCTTGAGCAATATTTTGGCTGCTCCTGCTTCACAGCATGAAAACATGTCTAAGTAAGTTGAATTATTTCTGGTCTGTGAACAGCTTGCCTCATCTCCAATGATGGCATTCGTTCATTGGTTTTATTTATATTCCCAAACTGAGAAGAATGTCACTCTCCAGTGTTCACATTTGGATCTCCAAAATGATTCCTCTTCGGCAAGTACTTTACAACTTTGATTTTTATGGCCATGCAGGAAAAACATCCTTTGATGGCTTAAGTGCTCCACATGATTGGAAGCAAAGTTGCGTGGCTTTGCTTTCCCACGAAACTCCCAGAATTTTTCCCAAAGGCAAACCCTGCACGTATCACCTCGTGGGAAAGTGCCCTAAGAAAATACGTTTGGTTGGTTTTGACCCCACAACCATTGTCATACAACCTGAAAGGATTTACAGTAACTATGTTTTTTTACTCTGCTTATACGTCTTTGTACTGCATGTGTTATGAGAAATATATGAAGTTCTTCTGTGCTTATCATGATACAAAATACAAGGTAGTTCCTCATTGACTAAGCAGCTAATGAGGAACGAGACACAGGCATACTTTATACAATTCACATGTGTATGCAGCTCAACTTGAGGGCATTTCTCCATTTATCTGTAACCAAACTTTTGAATACTATATTCTATCAATTTAAAAACGTCAGCGAATATTCTAGGTTTCAGTGAGCACAACCCATTGATTCTGGTGAAAAGCCGAAAACCAGATGTGACCTTTCTAGGTATTCGGCTTTTTGAATTGTAATGTAGACCAAAGAGAGGCAAATGTATCTAGACAATGCCACTGAACAACAGAGACAAAACTGTTCCCACTCACCACAGACCACATTTCCCGGTCTGTAGTAATGCTTCAACTGGACAGGACTTTTGTTTTTAGCAGTGTATGGTGCACCTCTCAACTGTGGTGGGGACTGTCATTTGGGATTTTTGCACCAGATGGTTAGCACTTATGTTCATAAAGTTTAAAATTAAGTTTTACTTGTTTGAATAGTTCATATTCAGTTATATTAAATTAATTCCAAATCACATTAATGTTTCAGACTACTGACTTTCTTTAGATTATTTTACAGAGAGAAAATGTAATCCTTTTTATACTCGCTGTAATCTTTGTTAGATAATCGGTTCCTTCACGGAGAGTGACCTGGCGCAACAGCTGAGTACTTTGTCATTGAAAGTTCCTCATTATGTCATTCATTTACTTTCTGCCATAGTTTCAACTTGTATACCACCTGGAATGCTGCATTATTGATGGAAACTTCAGGTTAAATTTTCATATCTGTACAGGTTTACTCACACTAGCTATTCCATGCTTGTGACATGTACCCCAATTTAGGGGCTTGGGTGAATGAACCTATATACCACTATATTGGCATTTATAGAATGTCTGGAGGGTTTAGACATATATTCTATTAATATCTTGGCCCTTGCAGTTCCGGGCAATCAGCATATTGTTGTAATTGCACCTGGAAGTATTGAACAGATAGCAGTGGAAATCTCCTCCAAAGGAAAAGAATTAACGTCAAATCCAGGTTCCACTAAGGAGAAGAGCTGTAAACTCTACTGGCTGTTTGAAGAGTCCTGAGTCCATCTCCATGAATGAGTATCTCTTTAAGTATGAATGGATAATTGGGAACTAGTTCCATTAGTTCTGCTGTTGTTGCCATCAAGGTTTTGCCCACTAGGCATAGAAAAATTGTTTGTTGAATATGAGAGCGGGTGCTTTCACCTGGATCATCCCCATTCTTCTGCTTACGTTTAAAGATGGCCCGCCAGACGTGCAGGTGGAGCAGGTGCTGCCTGCTCCGCTCCAGCCCCACTGGAGCACTGTCAGTGGAGTGGGCTGCCCAAACCCGGGGCCATCTACTTGGCTGACAGCTGCTGCAGCTCCACTTCCAGCTGGAGTTTGCCACGGGCAACACCACAGAGCTGCGGGCTGTAGCCTAGAGCACCAGCCGGTCCGCCCGCACTTCTATGGTGCGGGGGAGTGGAGGCAGATCGTGGGCTGTGGCAGCGGACCCAGGTGCTGCTGTAAGCGGGCAGACATGGGGGTGCACCCACAGATGTGCTCCGAGGCTGAGCACCCCCACGTCCATCTAAAGATACCCAGTGTGTGTGTGCTTAGGATTTCTTCAATTGGGTACAAGATGCACACTTGACATTGTGTGTGTTTATTTTTATTCCCTGATACATTTGAAAGAGCAGGAAGCATAGGTATAAAGCAAATCATAAAAAGAGAGAATACGGAATTCCAAGTATTTTCACGTTGAGACTCATATGAGTGATTTACTGAGAGGTATCCTTGATGAGACATGAGTTGGTAGCAGCTAGTCAGTTTGACAGTGTTGTTTGGTTAATTCTTGGTACTGGCCCCAGCTGAGGTAAGTGCCTATGGTAGTATACTGAACACAAACAGTAAGAGACGGTCACAGTCTGCATAATCAAAACAATGGGTTAAGGATGGGAATTCCGGTTTCAGATAAAAAAGAAAGTACCAGAAAATGGCCATTTCGGATTAATCCGAAATTTCGGTTCTTTTTTGGTTTTGGTACTATCGGATTTTTGCATTGATTTTTGTACCAGATTTTTAACATTGCAGTTTGTCCCCCATTGAAAAACTGCAGTGTTAAAAATCCGGTACAAAAATCAATGCAAAAGATCCGATAGTACCAAAACCGAAAAAGAACCAAAATTCATGAGAACCGAAACCGAAATTGACCGAAACCGAAATTTTGCCCTGAGTCCCATCCCTATGGTGAAAGAGAGATATTCAAAACATATGCAAACTGAGCACTTTGTCGAATGTTAAATTAGTTTCAGCATCTTTTAGTCCCTTCCCCCCCCCGCCACACACACTTTTTTTTTTTTTAATTTACTTTTTTTTTCTCTAATGGGAGGTTGAAGCAACATGAAGGTGAAAGACTGAAGCCAACAGAAACAGGCCAGAGGGGGAGAGCTAGAAGACGTTTATATTGTAGAACAGTGAGAAGCTGGGAGGTTAGGGAGGAGACTCTAAAAGTTGATGTTTAGTTACAGCAGAATAGCCACGGTGTAACTCTGAGCAATGTACTTGAAAACCATAGGCAATTTCTTCCTCCTAAGGAAATGAACTCTTGATTAAACAAAATACTGAAATTGTAGTCTTTAAGTCAACAGGATAAAACATGTTTTGAATTACACTGATGGACGTTGAAGATAGGTGTATGGTTGTTTTTTAAAAACAGAATCTTATCTGTTCTCTTCCTTCAGGTACTAAATGAAGAAACTCTTAAACCACAAGTTTACATAAGGTTACCTATATACGTATATGTGGTTGAGGACTTCTTTCTAGCCTTACCAGACTCACAACTGAACATATGTTAGCAGCTTTCTCTATGACGTGTCTGCATGAGGGTGTTTGTGTAGTGCAGAGGATGACATTAACACCTGCTTTAGCTAAATTTGAAGTGGCAGTTGGACTGAAGAGGCGGTGTTTGGATCTAGTTTGGACTAAACCTCGGATATAGGTTTGGGTTCAGCAACACTGATAGCCTATGAAATCTCCTGAAACGTTTGCCCCGTATTGAAGAAATTTCGGGAAGCTCAGCAAAATCTTATGAAAATTAGACTTCGTTCCAGGCAGTTTTGAGCTTGAATCGTTAAATCTGTCCAGGTTTGAATCCCACTTAAATGCAAAATTGTAGGAGTGATTCATATCCAACAAATTAAAATCATTTGGTTTAGAATATAGGGATCCTGTTTTAGCCCATTTCTAGATTTAATCTAGTTTTTAATCTAGTATCCTATCCCTATAATACCTTTTTAATTTACTCAAATCTGTGGCTTAGGTTTACCATGTTGAGGGTGAGCCCTATAGTTGTGATATTCTGGGGTAGTTTTCAAACATGTGGAGGAACTCTGTGCTTATGTATACAAAAAAATGTTGCTTTGTAAAATTGATAAAAACATAAAAAAGAAGACAAGTTAGAAGAAAATTATCTCAGCAATTTTAAAGTTATTCATACTTAAAACTGATAACTTTAGCACATATACTGAAACTTTGTAAAAAAGTATTTAAGGACAACCGTTTAAAATGGTTCAGAACATTTTTTAGTTTGTGCTTAAGACACCCTATGCATTTCTTATTGCATGTGAAATGTCTCGGATTTTATTTGTAATTTTTTTTTTTTAAGTGCAACAGTCTGCTTAACGATCCAGCCTTCCTCTATAATGTAATTTGTGTCTAACGTAGCGGCCAAAGACTTTAATGACAATCTAATTTTGCTGATTTTTTTTTACTTGGGAATTAGATTCTGATATAAGCATCTTACAGCTTGGTCATACGTGATGTGATGCTGTTGCTCTAGTTATTATTATTTTGTAACTCGAGGAGTCACCATAAATGGAAACTAGAAAGTATTCATATTCAGACATGGAACAGGATATGCTTCAATATGGTACGGTAAGGTAACTTCACAAAACTGCCACATAGACATTTCACTTGGGATGTTTTGGCTTGACCTCCACTTTTAAAAAAAATCTTTTGTCAGATTAAACAGGAGTTTGCAGAGTCCTCAAGAAAACTGACAGTTCCTTGTAGAATGTAGCCTATGTCTTAATTTCCATACGTTTTTTCTTCAGAGGAATGGCTGCTCCGAGAGTTCATTAGCCTTCAACCTTGACAGGTGCAAAAGTAAATCTGCACCACTATGATTGAAATGTTATACCTGCTTATTCTGAAACTGACATGATAGGTGACAAAAGATGGGAGGCATTATTGGGTCAGGTGGAGTGTGTCATAATCCCTTTCCCCCCTACTTTTAGCTTGTGTAGCACAGAGAATCCTGTTTCAAGGATTATTAGCACAACCTGCTACTAAACTCCCTTGGGAGGACGAGATTTGCTTTCAGATTCACATTCTAACTTCAGAATGGGCAGCAAAATGTAATACTCTTGGAAGATACTGTAATGAGTGTCAGTTTTGGTTTCATTGTTTAGTCAGTCCTTTCAAATGTGAAAATGTGTCATTGGGACTATACGTGCTTCTATGTTAAATTTTAAAATGCATAAATGTAGGTAAAACTGAATATTTTAAGCTGTGTATTTTGGACTTTCAGCTTACTGCTGCCTTCAACACTGTTGACCACTCACTCCTGCTTGAATCGCTTCACTCCTTGAATTCTGGGACTCTGTCCTCGACTGGTTCTCCTCCTACCTTTCTGACCACTCCTTATTTATTTATTTATTTATTTAAAACATTTTTACCCCGCCCCTCCTGCCACTGGCAGCCCAGGGTGGCTAACAAAATAATCAATAAAAATACAATAAAATATGTAAAACATTAAATACTAAAAACAACGATAAAAATGAGGAGAGAAAAAAACCCCATACCACCCACCACCCTCACCCTTCTGCCTCACCAAACGCCTGGCAGAACAGCTAGGTTTTACAATTCCTACGGAAACCCGGGAGGTCAGGGGCCAGACGGGCCCCTACCAGGAGGGAGTTTCAAAGGCGCGATGCGGTCACCGAGAACACCCTGTCTTGTGTGGCCCCCTGGGAAACCCAAGGGACCTCCAACAGGGCGCCCCCATATGACCGCAGGGGCCGGTCCAGAACCCAAGGAGTGAGGCGGTCTCGCAAATAGGCAGGACCCACACCGTATAAGGCTTTATAGGTAAAAAACAACACTTTGAATTGGGCCCAGAAGACTATCGGCAGCCAGTGCAGAGCTCGGAGCACTGGTGTAATGTGCTTTCGGCGACCCAGCCCCACCAGCAGCCGGGCCGCCGCATTCTGCACCAGATGCAGCTTCTGAGCCGTCACCATAGGTAGCCCCACGTAGAGCACATTACAGTAGTCTAACTGAGAGGTGATAAAAGCATGGATGATCATGGCCAGATCTGAAACTGAAACCAGTTTCCGAAGCCGCCGCACGAGGTGTAACTGGCTGAAGGCAGTCCTCGCCACAGCCTCCACTTGGACATCCAGGCGGAGCTGCACGTCGAGGAGCACCCCCAGGGTCTGTACCTGGTACGTCAGTGGAGGGCAAACCCCCTCAATTGAGGGGGTCACTATCTCCACCGACGTACCCGCTAACATCACCTCCGTCTTGTCAGGATTCAGTCGCAGTTGATTAGCCCTCATCCAGTCCCCCACAGCTGCCAAACACCGGGTAAGCACAGAGACAGCCGGGCCTGGGTCGGTTGAAAATGAGAGGTACAGCTGGGTGTCATCCGCATACTAATGACACCTCATCCCGTACCCCCTGATCACCTTGCCAAGCGGCTGCATGTATCTCTTTCTAACTCCTCCCCCTCCTCCTCCCTACCCCTCTCGGTCGGGGTTCCCCAAGGCTCTGTCCTTGGCCCTCTCCTCTTCTCTATCTACACCCAATCCCTAGGCAAACTCATTGCCTCCCACAGTTTCCAATACCACCTATACGCTGACAACATCCAACTCTCTCTCTCCACTCCTTCCCTCTCCCCCTCTTGATATCTCCGCCTGGATGTCTCAATGCCAACTCAAACTGAACATGACAAAAACCCAACTCCTTATCTTCCCTTCCAATCCTTCCTCTCCCTCTTCCCTGTCAATTGCACTACATCGACTCCTTTGCCAATTCCTGCTGCTTCTCCCTCCACAACATTGCTAAGATCCACCCTTTTCTGTCTGTCTCCTCTGCCAAAACTCTCATCCACGCCCTAGTCATCTCACGCCTCGACTACTGTAACCTCCTCCTTGCTGGCCTTCCCCGCTCTCACTTCTCTTCCCTCATCTCTGTTCAAAACTCTGCTGCCAGGATCATCCACCTAGCCTGTCGCTTTGACCATGTGCAGCCTCTCCTCTCCTCTCTCCACTGGCTCCCTCTTCCTGAGCGTATTCTGCACAAGCTCCTTGTCCTCACCTACAAAGCCCTTCACAACCTCGCTCCCCCCTACCGCTCTGCCCTGATCTCCCTCCGAACCCCTGTTCGAGCACTCCGCTCCTCCTCCATCCCCTCCCTCACCCTCCCACATCTCCCCTGCTCCCCCAACCACCTTCGTCCCTTCTCCCTCGCTGCCCCGCACGCCTGGAACTCCCTCCCTGCCCTCATCCGCCTTGCCCCCACCGTCCACACCTTCAGGTCCGTCCTCAAAACCCACCTCTTCCGCTCCGCCCTTCCTAACTCCTGCTAATCATCCCCACCCAGGATTATCCCCCACCTGTTAAATGTAAACTCCCAATTTACTGTAACCAAGCCAAGAACGTGTAGCTGAGCTCTCACATCCTCATGAATGTTGCTTCCCTTGTCTCTCCCCCTGTCTTTAGATTGTAAGCTCTCGGGCAGAGACTGTGTCTGTCTTATTTTTTGTAAAGCGCCAGGTACATTGCTGGCGCTATATAAATGCTAATAATAATAATAATAATAAAATTAATAACAACACATTGAAGTGAAGCTGTACACTGAGTAACATGAACCAGGAATGTGTGGATGGCCTACTTTCATCCTGATGCTATGTAATACAGAATAGGGATTTTTGCTTCTAGCTCCCTTTTCCATCTCTTTTCGTGGACCAGTCTTTCCCTAGTTCAAGAGAGGCAGTCCCTTTGCTGAAGAGGAACTGAGACACAGGTCTGCTCCTCTTCTTGGCAAGTTGGCATGGCTCCTTTTGTTTGGCTTTACGCTCTGCTTCTTCCCTGGAGTTCAGAGTTGCTCAACCTCCCTGAACATTCACTAGCGAGACACTAACTTGCAAATGCTGAGACAGAGGTGTGGAGAAGGGTGGATTTTACCCCAGCTGAAGGTCTCTCATCCATTTGGAATTTGATGTGACCAGTAAAAGGGGACAGCTAACTCTTTTCATGTACCCATAGGCATCACACTTCATCATGATGGAGGGAAGCAAGAATGTCTCTTTTTCCCCAACCTTAAAAGTTATCTTCCAGGTGGGTAAAATCCCTTCTGACTTACTATTATTTATTACCATAACCCACATCCTAGCTGCTCTAATTCAGGCCTGCAGCCCACAGCTAGTTTTTATTTGGCTCCTGTCCATTTCTGGATCTGATCCCTAGGTTCCACTCCTAATGACAATCGCTGAAAAGAGTGAGTTGAGCATAGAGAGCAGAGATGAGGGCATGCGCTTTAAGGACAGGGCACAGATCAGTAATATAGACCTCCTCTTCCTTAGAGCATTCCTGCCCCCAACCTCTATGTGGTCCTTGGAGCTTGTCCTAATTTTCGAAGTAGCCCCTTGGAGAGAAAAGCTTCTTTGCCCCTGCCCTACTTGCTCTAACTAATTATGTGGGTTGTGTGCAAAGGGGTTTGGGGGAGTTATTCTGATAGTTTCAGCTTCATGACGCTAAAGCATTAGATGACAAGCATCAAGTTAAAAACACACACACAAAATGAAGACCCCCACATGCCTGGCTACGTGTGTGCTTGGTCTCAGACACCTTGTATGACTGTCTTCTCTGGACTTCGTTACCTTGTCCACTCTTGGTCACCCAGCGGAACAAGCAGAAACAAACCGCAGCTGGAAACATGGCAGGTAGGCAAGCACAGATGAAAGGCCACTCCGGGTGTCTTCACATGAACCCCCCACCTCTTCTGCCCTGCCTCACCCCCAGGTGCGCTGTCTGTTTAAAAGTGGGCTGCCAGATGTGCAGGTGGGGCAGGTTGTCCCTGCTCTGGAACATCCACGAGCAGCACCACCAGAGCGGGCAGCCCAACCCTCGGGTACCAGTCGGAGTTGGGACTGCCATCTATCTGCTCAGTAGATGGCTGCTGCAGTCCCACTCTCAGCCAGGGGTTGCCCCGTCAACAGCGCAGCCCTGTGGTGTGCGGGAGGGAGGTGCCGCGCAGGTCGACCGCGGGTTGTGGTAACCACTGGGTCTGTTTAAAAAGGACCATGGCAGGCCTGCAAATGGGCAGACATGGAGGGTGGACCCCTGGACTTGCTTGAGGGGTGAGCTCTTCCATGTCCATGTAAAAACACCCTCTGTAACTGCACCCTGGTATGGTGAAAATATTGGGGAATGTGGGGAGAACGTTAGCTCAGGTTTTGTGAGATGCAAAGAATGCTTTAACTAGTGTAAGGCCAAACCATCCTCCTTGCCTACTCAAAGACCAGCTAAGAGACATTATGGGGCTCCTTCATTCATTCCAATGTTCCTTAATGGAAGAGCATGCAAAAAAAATACAAGGCAGCAAAGGTTTCCATGCTGGCTCAAGACAGCTTCTGTTGTCAGGACACAACGCTCTTCTGCTGCCCCCCGTGGTGGTTAGGTGATATAATAAAACACCACTGGACATCTACCCAGGGAAATGGGGGGGGGGAGGGGAGGGAGGGGAATAGCTTTGACAGTGGCACCTTCTCAACAGAGACAGATGTTTTAGATTCTTTCAGACATGTTTGAAGTAGTGCTAAGAAAGAATGTTGAAGCCTCCTCTCTCGCGCTAAAAGCTACAGCAACAGCTTCACGTTACTGTAGAGCAGGCACTGTGGGCAGTAGACCTGGGGACGAGGGTCACCTTTGGCCACAGACTGTTAGAGCGAGTCCTTCAGGCTTAATCAGGGCAATGTCTCCGTGGGAGCAGGGGCCTCTGTTTGTTTTTTGGACTGGTTGGGAATCTGCTCGCTCTTGGAAAGGCACTGCTTTGGGACTTCCCATGAGTCCACACTACCTACTCTGTGCTGAGGGGGAGAGAAGTGAATTTGCACTTACTGTGAATTCCCGCTCTTCTCCCGAGTAGAGTGGGCAGCCTGGCCGCACCCTTCACTGATTCCTGTCCTATGGACAGGCAGATGCCTTTTCCTTTCGGGTGTGCTATGTATCTTTTTCTCAATTGGGAAGATCACTCTCCTTAATTTGGGGCTATGTATCTTTCGCTTTACATGGTCCTGGTTATCGTTATGATGGTTTTTTATTGTTTAGCATTGGAGTTTTTTCCTAGTATGTTAGTATGTCTAGCTTTGACAGTCTCGGTCTGGGGAGCTGGGAGTTGATGGCCCCTCCTACTGGCAGAGGCTGTCAATGAAAGAGCCTTCCTACTGCAAGTGGGGAGGGACAATCCCATCATTCTAGGCTGCCCACTCTGCTTGGGAGAAGAACGGGAATTCACAGTAAAAGCAAATTCACCTTTATTCACTAACGTAGCAGTATCTAGGAGTAGTTTAATGTAGTGCTATGAACACTGCAACTAAAATGGCAGTAATGTTGTTGACCCTCCTGAATTGTTAGAAAACTACAGATCTGTTTTGGATTTGTGACTTCAGATTTCTTGTTTGTGATTTCTCACCATTGTGCTTTCAAGCAATGATCTAGTGCAGTTTAAAAAAACAAACAACAAAAAAACACAATCCCCCCAAATCTGAAAACACTCCTTTCTCTATAATTGAAGAGTCAATTATAGGAAAGAACAGTTTCTCCTTTCTGTGAGTATCTGCTCTCTTGTAGGTTAAGAAATCCTATGTGCACTAGACCTGACTACCACATTAAGGCCTGTTGGGGCCTCAATTCACAAAGGGGACATGGGATCTTAAGAAAATGCTTTGGCTAGTCTGTATTCCTGTGGTGGAAAATGCTGTCTGTGCAGATGTGAAGCCTCGAAAATCTTATTTCTACATAAATTAACCAAAGCAAAAAACTTAACAGTGTAAAAATAAACTTAAATGTACAAGAGTTTTCTTAAAATACACGCAAAACCCCAATTCAGTACAATTACAATTCAAAACACCTTCCACTCCATACATTGCAACAAAAAATAAACACCAAAAAACATAGAAATTAATTCACAATTAGAGCAATATTTAATATTTTATCATCAACATACATGTAATGTATGTACTAAATTCCTTACCATAAATACTTCATTTTTAGCAATAACTAAACGTGCACATTTTAAAATTATGAAACTCATTTATTATCGTAATTTGACAAGGAACAATTGTCAGAGTAATTTGTCTGTTATTTACATGTATACAAATTGTGAACAGTTCATACAATGAAGTAAAGAATGTGAGTATAGACATTATACAATTTGTTTTACACAATGAAGTTATGTAGAAACAGACTTAAATTACTCCGACACAATTGTTCCTTGTCAAATTATGAGTTTCATAATTGTAAAATGTGCAAGTTTAGTTATTGCTAAAAATGAAGTATGTATGGTAAGGAATTTAGTACATACATTACATGTACGTTGGTGATAAAATATTAAATATTGCTCTACTTTTGAATTAATTTCTATGTTTTGGGGGATTTATGTTTTGTTGCAATGTATGGAGTGGAAGGTGTTTTGAATTGTAATTGTACTGAATTTTGTTGTGTGTATTTTAAGAAAACTCTTGTACATTTAAGTTTATTTTTAAATTGTTAAGTTTTTTGCTTTGGTTAATTTCTTGGTTTTGTGGAAGGTGGGGGCTTGGGATGTTGCGGGGGGGCAGGAGCTAGGGGGCAGGGGTTG
>QEPC01008772.1:1822831-1894508 GCA_003113815.1 Sphenodon punctatus | reverse complement strand
TGAAGTGCAAAGACAGTGGGGGGTGGGGGAGAACGGATGGACTAAAGTACCGGAAGGGGTAAATATTAGGACGCCATGGAGAGGAAATGGAAAGACGGGGAGGGAAGCTGGGTGGAATGACATGTAGGAAGCAATTGGAAGCATCTGGAATTATGTGGGGTGGGGGGTTTTGAGGGAATGATGGTTACGAGATCACTGGGAGTGACTGGAGTGGGGGGGGCAAGGGTGGAATTATGAGTAGGAGGTTTCCAGAAACAACTGAAATGACGAGGGGCTGGGTGGAGTGATGGGTAAAAGGATGCTGGGAGTGTCTGAATTGATGGGGAGTTGGGTGGGATCCGGGATGACACATAAGATGCCAACGAGTGCAGCTGGAATGATGGGGGCTGGGTGGAATAACGGGAACAAGGACACTAGAATGATGGGAGACTGAGTGGAATGCTAAGGACAAAGACATTGGGAGCGGCAAATAATGCTGGGGAGCTGGGTGGAATGACACATAAGAGGCAAATAGGAGCAGCTGGAATGATGAGAGTTTGGGTGGAATGTTGGATACGAGACCACGAGGAGCAGCTGCAATGACGGGGCAGGATGGAATGACGGGTGAGAGGACACGCACACGCACGGCAAAGGAATAGAGTCAAGAGGGAGACTATGTAGTTATGTGCATTGAGGAATTTGACATGAGTTGGATAGAATTCCTTTTGGCATGTAAGTGACAAAGATCCAGGCTGCAAGGGAACTGATCTGGTGAGGAGAGATCTGCAAAACAATCCCCCTCTCCCACCAACCTTCCCATGAAATTGAGGAGGTTTCCCAGATGGAAAACAAACACCGAAACTCTGCCGGTGAAAGTGACAGAGCTGGGGCTGCAAGGGAACGTCACTGGCTGGCTGCTCTGGATGCCACGTTAACTTCCCAGCAGGTGAAACGGACAAGGCTACTGCTCCAGTTTCTGACCAAACCCTCTGGTGAAAGTGACAAAGCTCGGGGCTGCAAGGGAAACTCTCCGAAAGGAGGAGGTCTTCAAAGCAATCTCCTCAACCACTCTCCCCTCCCCCTGGTGAAACTGTCACCGCTAGGCTTGAGAGGGAACTTGTTCGGAGAAGGGATGAAGTCAGGAGAGAGACTATATGTGGCTATGTGCATTGAGGAATTGTACGTGAGTTGGATAGAATTCATTCAGGTGTGTATCTGAGAAAGCTCGGAAGTGTAAAAGGGATCTGCAAGCAGATTTCCCCTACAGGGGAAATTGATGAGAAGATATAAGAACATACGAAGTGTCATACTGGGTCAGACCCATGGTGCATCAAGCCCAGCATCCAGTCTCCAACAGTGGCCAGCTACAGCAGCTCAAGAGAAGTCAAGAACAGGTCCTGGAGATGTGACCCATCTCTTGCTGTCCACTCCCAGCTACCAGTAGGCAGGTGCTTGAGCCCCAACTAGTAAGCAAGCATTCCTGGCTCTATCCTCTAAGAATTTATCTGGTTTCTGCTTGAAGCTAATTACGGTGCTGGCTGTTGGCAACGAGTTCCACAAATGTATTCCACTGAGAGAAAAAGTAATTCCTTTTGTTTGTTTTAAATCTGCCACCATTTAACTTCAGAGAGTGTCTCCTTGTTTTCTTACTGTGAGAAAAGGCAAACAACAGTTCCCTATTTATTTTTTCCTTACTGCTCATGATTTTATAAACTTCTGTTGCATCCCTCCCATAATCCCCTCTTCTCCAAGCGAAACAGCCCTAACTGTTGAGCCTCTCCTCATATGGAAGTCAAGCCATCGCTTCTACCATATTTGTTGTTCTTCTTTGAATTTTTTCAAGTTCTATCTTTCCTGAGATGGGTCGACCAGAACTGCACAAAATATTCAAGTTGGGGCTGTACCAAAGGTTTATAGAGTGACTTGCTTGCTCTGATGCGGCTTGAAAGCTTGCTGACTTTTATGAACAGAGGTTGGTTCAATAAAGGATACCATAGGAACCACTTCTTTGCTCTTCCTTTTATTTGGGAGCAACGTGACAACCACACTCTCTCTAGACTACAATGGAAGAAAATCAAGGTATATTTATTTATTTATTATTTATTTTTATTTATTTTATAAATTTATACCCCGCCCCTCCTGCAACGCAGCTCGGGGCGGCTTCCAACATTAAAACAATAAAATACCATAAAATCCATCCAAAAAAATCAAATATTAAATATTAAAACAGGGCTAGACAACACCAAAAAACAAATGGGTTGGGGACTAAAAACCTCCTTCCCCACCCTCCCTCCCAAAGGCCTGGGCAAACAGCCAGGTCTTACAGTTTCGCCGAAATGTTAAAAGGCTTGGGGCCAGGCGAGCTTCCTCCGGAACGGAGTTCCACAGCCGTGGTCCCACCACCGAGAATGCCCTCTCCATCGTGGCCCCCCACTTAACACGGGGGACCTCCAGGAAGGCACCCCCGGCAGACCGCAGGAGCCGCTCTGGGGCGCGAAGGGCGAGGCGGTCCCTAAGGTATGAGGGGCCGAGACCGTGTAGGGCTTTATAGATCATCACTAGGACCTTGAACTTGGCCCGGCACACTATCGGCAGCCAGTGCAGAGCTCGGAGCACCGGTGTAATGTGCTCCCGGCGACCCGTCCCCGTAAGAAGACGAGCCGCCGCATTCTGCACCAGCTGCAGCCTCCGGGCCAAGAACAAGGGAAGCCCCACGTAGAGCGCGTTGCAGTAGTCGAGCCGCGAGGTGACGAAGGCATGGATGAGGGAGGCCAGGTCCGGGCCAGAGACATACGGACGCAGCCTACGTACCAGATAAAGCTGGCGGAAGGCAGCCTTAGCGACTGCCTCCACCTGCCGCTCCAGCCGCAGGTCTGCGTCCAATATGACCCCCAGACTCCGGACCTGCTGAGCTACAGGGGGGCAAACCCCCCCAACCAGGGGGGCCACCACCCCCTTCGCCCTCCCCACCACCATCACCTCCGTCTTATCTGGGTTGAGCTTCAGTCTGCTCAGCCGCATCCAATCCGCCACGGCCTCCAAACATTGGGATAGGAACGAGATAGGTATGTCATTGCTAAAATATATTCCCGTTGGCACTGTTGTACTGTGCCTTCTTTTGTTGACAAACATTGTCTATAGGAGTCACTTAAAGAAACACCAGCTACAAAGCCCTCTGTTTCTTCAAATTCAGTTTGGAAAGAATATTTAAACTAAACAGTGTCACATTCTTTAGGACCTGTCCCACAGTCCTGTCTTATCTGAACTTTTGCCCTTGCATTTCTGTCCCTTTGATGAGGTATACTTGTGCATTGTTTCTTGAAAAGAGAAAACACAAGCACATATGTGTTAATTCTCTTAAAAGATAGCAGTGGACAGGTTTTCTCCTCTTGCTCTGTGCACACATGTGAGTTTATCAGGGTTGCCATTTCAAAATTTCAAAAATAAGGAACATTACAGAATCAAGGATTCTGAAATTCCATTGTGCTACAGGGAGCTGCTGTGATCTGCACAAGGGATGTCTGTGATTTTAATTAAGGGGTGCCTATTACGTTCTATAGAGCTGTATAGCTCTGAAAGAAGGGACGTTTCTTTCAAGTAAAGGGACATTCCTTAGATTAAGAGACACCTGGCAATGCTAGGGTTCATCAGGAACCTACTGCATATTTCAGACTCTGGGTCCCTGAAGTATGCAGGAGGGCAGTACCACAGCTGTCTCCACTGTCCCAACAATACGTTTATTTCTGTCAACATAACCTGGTCAAAGGCTACCCATGATATTCCTGACCGTTCCTCCACATCACTGCAAGTCTGTCTCAAAGGTTTATGGCATCCTCTTATAGAAGCTGAAATCTTACTCATGCCCTAATTCCAATTTAACTAACTTTTTTTAGTTTAGGTCATGGGGTGGGTAGGTGTTAAGTTTTACACTTTGTTGTTTGCACTGACTCGTAAAGAACTTTTGTGCCTGCATTTTTGCTGATAATAACCAGGAGGTTCTTCATATTACTGCTTACTGTGGGAAGAAGAGTTAGGTGATCACCCTGTGGGTGGCTCTACACGTTGGTTAACCCCAGTGAAAATTAATTCCAATGGTACTCTATTCTCCTCCCGCCCCCCGCGAGAGATGTAGATTATTTCCTGTAGCAGTGGCCAAAGCTATTCAATACTGGCCTCTTGCCTACAACAGCGTATAGAATCAAAGCCCAGAAATGGCCTGTGTTTGGGTAAAATTTAATATACAAAACCTTCCAGATGTGAAGCAATTAGAGCATACACATAGTATTGTCACATATCTCACACCAATTAGCATAATTCACAGGTTCTGAAAGGGAAAGGGCACCCTGCTCTGCTTCTGAAGCACCTGTCTAAGATTAACATTGTAGAATTGTAATAATATGGAGGGATCAGCCCTCTACCATTTAAAGACAGTTTTCAAGTGTCTTCAGTGGATGGAGGTTTTCACGCTGAGAGATTAATTTCAACTTCCTGTTATTTTTTCCCCCCTTGCATTTTAAATTAAAGTCCCACATGTTAACTCCCACCTCATCAAACCCGGGAGTACTCAATATGGCTTTCTTATTCATTTATGAATACTAGGAAATACTTATATATGGAATCATGATTCACTTATTTTCATTTATCTAAAATCTTAATGATTTAAACGAATGTATTTTCAGAGTCTCTTTAAGCTTAATTAGTTCCTAAGAAGGAGTATCAATTAAGATATTATCTACGGCGTCTTAATTGTACAGATCTTACTCTTCTCAGAATGCTTTCAACAGAAAGTCTATAAAGTTATATGCTGGTTGGAGATTTGTTTTTTAAATTTGTATATAGTGTCCATCCACTATATACAAATTTATAGTGGGTTAAATTTGGTGGGTTAATGTTAGAAATGTAGCTATAGATACAATGCTGGTTGTAAATCACTATAAGATACTGGAACTGCAAGTTGATTAACCCCGGGAATTTTCAAAAATAGAGAAATTTTAGTGTCTATTGATATTTCCACTGTGTTTGGATGAATTAATTTGGATTCATTTGTAATTTTTAAAAAAAGTAAAAAGAGTGTCCCTTTTTAAATGCCTTTAAAAATACAGTTCTATATTATGTGTAAACTTGAGCTTATCCGCACAATATTGAATTCTTCCCTGCTGAGTAAAGAGATAAAACAAGTTACCAACATTGAAGAGACCACAAAATGAATGATGCTTCAGAACCAATTTATGCATATAGGAAATTGAGTACAAAAATCCTGTTTAGAGACTCTTAGGTTTGCATCTAGATAGGGGGGAAAATGTGAATAATTATCAATCTTTGGCTAAATATCCTGGAATTTAATTATAAAACCAAGCCAGTGGTAGCTGGTGGACTTTTATGTTGGTGGGGCACCCCCACCCTTAAAATTTCACCATTTATTCTAATTTTTTGCCTCACCCTTTCCAGTTAGGCTCAGGGTGCCTTACAAAATATAGAAACATAAAACAACTACAAAAAAAATCTCCACCCACTAACCTTACCCCTAACTCCTCCACCCAACCCTTTCCCTGCCTGCCAATGCCTGACCAAACAAAAAGGCCTTACACCTCTTCTAGAAGACGAGCAGACTCGGCTTTAGGTGGATTTCCAAGGGGAGGGAGCTCCATAATTGTGGGACAGCCACCAAAAATGCCTCTCTGCATGCCAGTGGGTATTTTCAGATGCGACACCACTGCCTGTGGCCACACGTACCCCAGTGTGGCCACGGGTGGTGGTATCATGTCTGCTCCTGCCCACCAGATGTTCACCATGGGTGGGAGCAGAGGTAACCATGGACTGTGGCAGGGCTAACGCGGGATGTGCGATGGGCTCCCTGCCAGCTTCCCTGGACCACGGTAGAGCGGGCTATCACGTCTGATGGCCCACTCCCCCTAACCTCGGCCGGTGGCCAGAGCAGGCTGCCTCATAGGCTGCCGCACCTACCTGTCAGGGAGGAGGCGGGGATGCGCTGAGGAGCGTGGAGGGTGGGGCTGTGCAGACCCACATCCACATGTCCCCTCCCCAGCTCCGGCCGCCGGAACGTTTGCTCAGCGGCCAGGCCGACATCTGCTCAGGGTGAGGAGGGCTCTCACCCTGGGCAGGGTTTAAGCATGGCAGCTCACTGAGCTTTAGTTATGAAACGTTCATGGGCAGATAATGGGTGCACAAGAAGGAAGAGGCAGACTTTCAGATACCTGGGGCCCAAACCATTTAGGGCTTTATAGGTCAAAAAAAGATATAAAGAATTGTGCCCAGAAAGCTATTAGCAGCCAGTGTAGACTCTGAAGCACTGGTGTAATGTGGTCCCTATGTCCCGCCCCAGACAGAAGGCAGGCCACCACGTTCTGCATCAGCTGCAGCTTCCAAACAGTCATCAAGGACAGCCCCACATGGAGCGCACTGCAGTAGTCTAGCCTCAAGGTATAGATGACAGCAGCCAAATCCAAATCTGATAAAAGAGATTGCAGCCTTCTCACCAGAGGATGTTTGTGAAAAGCGCTCCTGGCCACCGCCGCAACCCGGCAATGCAGGTGCAGCAGTGGATCAAAGAGCGCCCCAAGGCTGCGAACCTGAGTGACCAAAGAAGGCTGAACCCCATCAATAACAGGGGTTCCTGTATCCCCCAGGTCTCAAGACCATTAGTATGGAATATGTCTAATAAATAAATAAATATGCAATCAAAAACCCCACAGTGAATACAGATCTAAAGACGACATGATGTTGGAGGAGTGCAATAGTGAGTCAAATTCCAAGCTCTCTAAGCAAATCAAAAAGGGCAACCGTTGCTCCTGTAGGCCAAGTGGTAAAAAAGAAAACTGGAAGGTTATGGGTTCAAGACTCTTTTAGGTCAGGGGACATATGTGATTTATTTCACTTTTAAAATTTGCTAGTTCTAAAATAAGAATCCACACGGGAGAAAACCCCTCTAAATGCCAGGAGGCTAGCCTCAGGAGAAGTTAGGACATTCCGTTTCTATCCGAGAATCCATTCCATACAGAATAGAAACTTTACATGTTCCCTGAAGCTCCAGAATTTTAACATGCTGCCTCCTTCTATGGCCCTTTTCAAACAGGCCGGCAGTGGAGGGGTGGGATGGGTGGAGGCTGCGGCAGGTGGGCGGTGAGTGGGCGGCCCGTTGCATGGATGCTCACTAATCTCCACCCATCTCCTCGCATGGAGCATCCACCGTTGGCGCCCGTTGTTCTGTGCTCGGGTGATGGGTGGAGGAGGCGGGGGGAGTGTAGGAGCACGCACACATGCACCCCCACCCGTCCTCCACGGCAATCACAGACACGCACCACACATGTGGGAAAGGGGGTGGGGTCGGGTGCGTCTGTGCAAAAAGGGCCTATGAACGTGCCAGTTGTAGGCACTGAAGAAATCTAGGTGTTGGTTTTGGCCTGTAAAACCCTATACGGCTTGGGCCCTGATTACCCGCAGGATTGCCTCACCTCCTGGATCCTGAATCAGCCCTGCAGTCGTCTGGGCATGCCCTCCTCGGGATTCCCCAAGTATCTTGGGTGGTGACGATGAGGAGGGCGTTCTTGTTGGCTGCACCGAGGCTGTGGAACTCCCTGCCGGCGGAGGTCTGGTTGGCCCTGAACCTTCCCTCATTCTGCAGACAATGTAAGACCTGGCTGTTCTGCTGAGCTTTTGTTGAGGGAGACGGGTGATGGGTGGGGGGTTGGGTAGGGAAGAAGGGGTTTTTAACGCTGCCCAACTTATTGTTTTGGAATAAATTTGTATTTATATGGTGTGTGTTTATTGATGTTTTTATATTTTTATGTTTTTATTGTGTTGTAAGCCACCCCGAGCTGCAATAGCAGATGGGGCTGGCCTAGAAATTGAAGAAATAAATTAATAAATAAATGTGCCCTCAAAGTTCAGTGGTTTTTATGATATCAGTGTTTCCATCCAAGTATGGCAGGCTGCTTAGTACATGATATGAGGTGTCTATGACTTGACAACCCTGCTTCTTTTCTTGTCGTATTTAACTTTTTTTAAAAAAACCCGTCCAATGCCAAATAACAGCCGCAAAGTTCATCAAAGAAAATAATTCCATTTACGCATACTGCGGCACGGTTTATTTTTCTTCTTGTGGGTTTCTATGTATGTTTTGTTTGTATATGACTATGACCTTGGTTACGTTAATAAAAATTGAATTGAATTGAATTGGATACTGTACACTGTGGGGTTACAAATATATCTGCACATTATATAGTTCTCTTAACATGGTAACAAACCCTAACAATCCTAATTAAACAGAAAATGTTAAAATTAAACATGTATGAAGGGAGGAAAGAGGTGGAAGATAAGGGAACAGAGAATCAAATGTGCAAGGGGGGGGGGCGGAAGGGGCACGGGGAGGAGATGGATGGGCCAAACAGAGGTCTTTAATTTTCAAGTCAATCTCAGTAGAGTGTATGTGTGGGTATTTATCCAAATGCATTCAGAAATAGGATCTAATTCTCTTTATAGTCATCAGCCCATTTTCTACGTCAGTTAGCTATTTTTTCTCTGGGTGCCAATTCTAAACAGTCCAAATACCATTGTTCTGTTCTGGGCATAATCCTACTCTTCTATTTTTGTAAAATCACGCACTTTGTGGTCATCGTAGCCTCCAAGAACCAACACCTTTTTGGAGGATTTAAGCCTAGTTTGGCAGGGAAATACCCTGCAATATCAGTTTCAGCACAGGTTCGGCTGCTAAAATGGAACACGATTTCACACCCGCCTCTTCTCATAACCACCTGTTCGGCAGCCCCCATAGCAAATGCATCATCTCTATTCCTTTCTTCTTCTTACAGCCCCAAGAGGCATCAGAGGGTTGCAATCTCTATGGCAGGGGTAGGGAACTTTTCCCCTCCTGTGGGACATTTTGAAAATGAGTACAGGCTCTGTGGGCCAGACTGTTGTTGGCATGAATCCATCCCCTCTCCTTGAGCGCGTCCGCATGCCCCCTCATTTTGCTCCCTTTCCTGGAGCTCACTCTTCCAGTGTTTGAGAGTTTGAACTGGGTCCAGGGGCCAAGATCCAGAAAGTAACCACCTTTTTTCCACATAAAGCAAAGACTATTTGTCAGGTGGAGGAGACCAATTGCTGTACCATGCTAATCCAACTAAAACGAACAGGCTTTGCACTGGTGATGCAGTTCGAGGATTGTGCTCTCTGTCAGGTGTCAACCAGTGACCTAGAAGTGATGGGTTCCGTTTACCATTGCTAAATCCATGAGTCAGCCACAATTTTCTTTTCTTTTTTTGTCAAAGAAGGCTCTACCCAGGCATTCTTTGAAAGGACACAAAAAACTTGCAAATGGTAGAGACTAAAATTGTAAATTGAAGTAACATGCCATTGTTCCATCACAGTGTCAAATGTCATAAATCATTATGCCAATATTAGTGGCTTAGGAAAAGCTGAAGGGCCAGTTACAAAGTACTTACAGGGCACTTAGTGCAACAATTTGAGTAGCGGTGATTTGTGCACGAGAGAGGTGCATGCACTTCCTGTCATTTAAGATGGATTACTTGAAAGTGAAAAAGTACTCCTTAAACTAGCAATAATTGTTTTACTTAAACTATTTGAAATATCGTTACATAAAAGGTTCATAGACCCTTTTCACATGGACGGTGGGGGGATGGGGATCGGGGGGCGATGTATGGGGGGGTGTTCCCATGGACCCCCCACCCAGCCACCTCCACGCACGGCGCATCGGGCATTGGCGCCCGTTGCTCCGTGCATGGGTGATGGGTGGAGGGGGGTGGAACGCGGGAGCGTGCATGCACCCCCACCCAATGCCTGCAGTGTTCCCATGGGCACCCCCATCCCCCCACACCCACCATGGCATTCACATGGGTGCCCCCAACCCACCCACACGTCCGCAATGGGGGAGGCCACCCATGTGAACAGAGCCATACATGAAATGCTGTATTAAGGTATTCCAGTTCATAACTCATTCTTCAAGTATTTGACAAATTTGGGATGAAAACATCATTTTTGCTTTAACTGGAATTGAATGATTCCAATGAAAGGCTGCACCTTACTAAAAAATAAGAAAGCCAGAAAACTAAATGACTTTAGAAAAGGGTGGAGAGATTGATCGACTCAGTATCTGAGACAAATGTTGTAGTATTGTTATGAGGTGAAAATGAAAAGGACAAATGAAGTCTCAGATCAGCGTATAAAATGTAATATTCTTTAGTTAAGACACCGCTCCTTCATGTTTCGATGTAATCTGTCAGAGCAAAAGGGCAAAGGTTCACATTATTGCAAGGAAGGGTACAAAATGCATGACATGGCAATTTGCTGACTTTCCCTTGATGAACCTAGACAAAGCTTGAATCTTTCTGCTTTAGTCTCTGTGACACTACCCTTTATTATAGTTCTCATTGTCCACCTTTTGGGTCACTGAAAGGCATTCATAAGGCATTTATGATGCAGAAAGCACATGAAACTGCTTTCTAATTTGCCTTAATTGCTTGCTTTACCCAAATGGTTAAATTCACCTTTGTGTATGCTCAGCAGTTCAGAAGGAAGGTATTTGTTCAAACGCAACATTTTTATAATTGCCCCAAATGAGTTGCTATGCTTGTGACTGACCTGTATATTTGTATTGGGGGGAGGAAAACCCCCAAACCTAACAAACATTATTACTAAGGAAAATTGAGTATTAATTCAGTTTGTGTAAGACTTACAAATTTAGTTGTGCAGTTCTGAAGTCACTAGTGGCAAAATTGACAAATTTCTCAGATAATTATTTTCTTTGTGAACGAAGAAACCAGACTGTTGCTGGCTATTATTGTGAAAGCAATAAATAAATAAATTAAATAAAATACTTTCGGGTGCCACTATGTAGAGCTCTTGCTTTTCTGATCTAAAAGACTGTTTTTATAAAAGAACAATATTTCAATCTACCCGCAGGTTTAATCTCACGGCATTGTTAAGCAAAGAATGTAAACAGAAAAGATAAGAGGACCTACAAAATAATTTTATTTGATAGACTGCGCTTCGGCCAGTGTCAGAGGATTGTGTGTCACATATGTGAAAAGAAGTGATTAAATTAATTGAGTCACCCTAGACCTTACAACTGATGTGGTCTATATGTGAGAGCCGTCAGAGAATATTTTAATTTAAGGTAAATTTTTGGTGCATTCTTTGTGATGAATATAAAAACAATGCTGTCATTCTCTTATACAATCTCATACATTTTAATGCTTGGGCTACAAAAAGTTACCTAGTCCATTCCTCTTCCAGTTATAGGACTAATTATACCTGAACTGTCCCTGACAGGTGTTTATCTAATCTGCTTTTAAAAGCTTCTAATAATGGGGACTCCACTTCTCTTTGGTATTTTACTCCCTTGTCTAACTGGTTTTATGGTGAGAATTCTTTCTGATGTTTAACTGAAACCATCTCTCCTTTAAACCCATTACCTCATCAGTGGCCACAGAGATGAATTGGTTAGTATCTTGCTTACAGTACTCTTTTATATATGTGAAAATTTCTGTCATTCTTCGTATTCCTTGGGTCAGCCGCATGATACACCTTGGGCAGCTTTAACCCACTCTGGGCAGCCATACCATGTGATACAGTGCATCGTGTGGCCGCCGGCCGCCAGATGTTCTCCCCACTGTGCGATGAGGCGAGCACCTGCCTGCTGTTCGATGCGTCCTCAGAAATAGGCTGAGGACGCGTCGCATAGCAGCCTTACCCAAACCTGGGTAAGGCTGTTCAAGGCATGGTAACCCAGGTTACTTACGTTTTAGAACTGATATTCACACTTTGGACTGGAAAAAGATTTCATTTCTTGAAAAAAATATTGACAATATTTAAATTCTGAACAACTTTCAGTACCAGAAAAACAAAACCGTTTGAAAGGAAGGAAAGAAAGAAAAGAAGGGCAAGAAAGAGGCTTAATTAATAAAATAGAGTAGGATAATAGTGATTCCTTAATCTTTCCAGTTAATAAGATTTTCTCCATTAACCTAGGTTTTGGAAAATCCAATCGTTCGATTGCCTTTGGGACATAAATGAGAATGAAGTCTCTCAGAATTGTTATGCAAATGAAGCTCATGGGAGGGGTTGCCTTTTAATTATGTATCTACCCAAGGGAGTGGGAAGTCTTTGTTCCTTTCATATTTGCCGTACATGAATTGCAGTCACAAACTACAAATACTTAGTATTAATTTTTGTAATTTTCCAATTTTAAGAAGCATTTCATTTCAGCATTTGGTTAATGAATTTCATATACTAGAAGTTAACTTGACAAGTGGAAAATACCGCTGGATTACATTAACTGGCTCCATACAGTTACTTCAATAAAAATATTAAATATTCCCATTTGAAGCTTTACAATTCATTGTGCATTTATGAAAGTAGCCCCAAATAAGGGGACGAGATGGAATATACAAAATCTGTTAGTAGAAGCAGTGTTGGCTTAATCTTCTTCAGTAAGCCGTCCTTTGCTCTGATAGTATTCAAGAAATGGGACAGCGAGCATCAGGTGATTAAAATAAATCTACTGCTGAAGTCTTGAAGGAGCATAGTGCCCTTTGAAGTAGAGTTTACTCAGAATAACACTGAAATGAGTGAATGAAAAAACTGAATATCTCATGTCATTAGTACTCCTGAACAAATGAACCAAAGGTTAGTAAGATAATTAAAGTGGCTTGCTGATAAGCAGAATTTTTAAGCTAGTTAATTGCAGATGCACCATTTTGGTTTTAAATGATTGCTGACGCCTGTTAATCAAGTTTGGGAAGTGTAACTCAGTGCTAGCAGTTTTAGCCCGTTAGGCAGGAAGATTAAAGCCAGGTGGGAATGGAAACAATGGCCCTTTTCACACAGACCCTCTAACACTGATAAAAATGGGTGTTACATTTTATTATACATGCTGCAGGGCACGCATAGAGCACACCTGCAGCCCTGCAACATGTATAATAAAATGTAACACCCATTTTAACAGCGTTAGAGGGTCTCTGTGTGAAAAGAGCAAATATTGTGGGGAGAGAGAAAAAAATATGCATGAGTAATTAAGAGGTTTTCACACACATAATTCTTGAGCATTTTAAATTATATAATAGTTCGAGTTGCTGAAATGTGAAAAATGTACCAACTTCATCATAATTCCCTCAACGGTTCTACTGATTAGTAGAATTTGCTTGGATTATAGCACTTTTTAAAAAGATAAGATTTTAAGGCCGTTGTATTATTTCCAGTATCAATTGTATATCTCACCAAAGCACTCTAATGTAGCAAAACAAAGCAGGACAATGCTGTGGAGAAAAGGGTTATATGCAGTGGATAACACCCCGGACCCCACACATCTGAATGATTGTCGATTTCCTTATGCTCTATTACAATCCATGTGGTCAGTTGGGAATGCAGTCTTGCAAGGGTCCATCAGAGCCTCAGGTACATAAGAGTGCACTCAGTGGCCCTTTTTACACGGACGGGGGCAGGTTGGGGGGAGGAGTGTTTTGTCATGGTGGGGGGAGGTGTGTGTGTGTACCTTTTATAAGGCCGTTTTTACACAGACGGAGGTGGGGGGGGATGGGGACCGCAGTGGGTAGAGGTAGGTGTGTGTCCGTGTAAACGGACACACCCATCTCCACTCGCAGGCCCTCCTCCAGTTTTCTGGGGGGCCGTGTGGGTGGGTGATGGGTGTAGGTGGGTGTGTGCTGGGAGTGCACATGCACAAACACCCGCCAGCCATGGTATTTACAGAGGCACACACTCATCCCCCCACCCACTGCCGTCTGTTTACACGGATCTCCTCCCCAACACCCGCCAGAACACCGAGTATGGGGACGTCCGTGTAAAAACAGCCAAAGACACACAACTCCACCCACAGAGCCTCTTCTGGTTTTCCGGAGGGCTCTGTGGGTGGAGGTGGGCATTGCATGGGAGTGCGTACCCCCCACCCATCCCGCTGGTTGTTCAAATCGATGAACACCGAGCGGACACGCATCCCCCCACCTGCCGTTTACACGGACACCCGCCTCTACACCGAGTGGAGGCGGGGGTGTCTTCTGTATAAAAACGGCCAGTGGCTGCTCCACATTCAGAGAACTCCCTTTCCCTAGATGTTAGTCAGAGGCCAGGTCTGAACATTTTCTGGAGGGTGCTGTAAGAGCTTTTTATTAAGCCAGGAGTTTGGTGGGTGGCGGGAGGTTTTGGATTTTTTAAAGGAATTACCTGCCCTGAGTCTTCAGGATAAGATGAGCTATACATTTAAATTGATAAAATAAAGAACTTGGATTTTAGACTAGCCCATCACATTTTATTAATCAAGGGGTGTTCTGGGAGCAGTTCAGGAGAAGATGGTGGCTAGTACATCCACATATAAGGAGTGCAAAGGGAGAGACACACTCTGTTGCAGAGGTTCCCAAACTGTGGCTCCTGATTGCAAGTGGGTCATACTATCTGCAGATTGGGTTATGATGTGAAATGTATGTATTTATATTTTTGTACAATAACATGCATGATAGTTCATATCATTCATGTCTTTGTTGCTGATTGCTATGATCCTGGAATTTATATGTAATTTTCAAAATGGGTAACAGGAAAAGTTTGAAACCACTGGTTTATTCTAACTCAAGGGCTGGAATGGTGGTTGTGTTGAGGATTTGTAAAATAGGGCTGTGTATTCAGGTTTGGATAAAACACAGATAAACGAAAAGAAGCCCTTTTCGGCTTCTGCATTTGGAACAAATACTGTCTTGTAATTTTCAGGTTAAATGCTTGTGTGCTTTGTGTCTCTCAATTTCCACTTCTAGTTTTAATTATTGGTCTAGCAGTTGAGCATCTTTCAAGTTTCATGGTTATGTTGTACAGGTCAGGTGAGAGTTTAGCCTGAACAACAGTAATATGTATGGGCAGATTGTGTTTTGATTTAGATTTATTTTTAATCTTTGAGTTGTTTGGGGGCTTTGCCTGTTTCCACAGGCAGTTTGGAGGGATAATTGTGCCCAGGGAACCGGATACTTGTGCTGAGTGGAATAGCACTTCTGAGTGGGATTTTTCTGCCCAGGATGGGATGAGAGAGTGGGATTCCCCTGTCTGGTACACTGGAGCTCACTGATGACAGGGTTCTTTGCTGTCTATTTTAGCCTCACCACTTGCACACACACACTGAGGGCCATACCCCTTACGCATACAGTAGTGTTACCACCTCTCACGGAAATGACCCTGATACTCCCATTTTGGCCTATAGGGATGTCGGAGTCATTTCCATGAGAGGCAGCAACCTTGTTCACTCTCTGTTTGCTTGGTTCCAAACCAACTATAGCAGCTGTCAGGTTTTTTCCCCTTAAGAAAGGTCCCAAATGTTTGACCCAGAAAACACAGAAATTGGCACCTAAGCCAAAATAATACTCAGAAACAAAAAATATATCCTCCTTACACATCCCTATTGGAAAAGAATTTGGATTTTTCCATCTGCTTGGACCCCAGCACAAGCTTTTAAACTTAGGATATCTTCAGATGTGCCGGTACCCCAGGTAACCATGGTTTGACCCGCGTGACACCCATGTTACCATCACATCTGAAACAGCCCGCTAGATGTGTCCCCAGACTGGATCCTGGTTTTCCCCAGGCCATGACAGTTTTTATCCTGGACTATACCTCGGGCCCATTGCCAAGGCACAGCCCGGGCTATGTGCTGCCGTAACCCAGGAAACACATCTCTGAACCAGGGTAGAGCGGGTTGTCACATATGATGGCCTGCTCTACATGACCCCAGTCCGGGGTAGGGGCTATTTTGGACTGCCGCGGTTGCTCATCAGGGAGGAGGGCAGGCCGCACTTAGCAGAGTGGGGGCGGGGCTGTGCGGACCCATGTTTGCACATCATCCCTCCATCGCATCACCCCGCCCACTTCCTGGTCTGGGCCCTGACACAACTGTTCAGCGGCCAGTCCAAATCCGCCTAGGATGAGGGCCCTCGCCCCGGGTAGGATCAAAGCGTGACGGAACCAGGAACCAGAATTTGTGGATTTCAATATAGTTAGTGTAATATGTTGAATAAAAATATTTTATTAAAATAATGGTGTAAGTGAAATTTGGTGATAGTTGTGATGACCAAAGTCTGGTACAAATTTTGACCTAATTTTGATCAATGCTAGAGGAATTTAAACAAGTCTGATGAAATCCAAATCTATTTCCAACACACACATTAATGTCTAGTCATGCTGTGTGTTGAATAAAGGGAATAGGGGAGAAATGCCACTATCATTTAAATGAACATTATTTTTCTAAGATACAAATTGTGTTTAATAAAGTCAGCTACCAAGACGTAATTAATAATTTTACCAGATGGTAAGCAGATTTCCAATCGAACATTTTCAAAATGATTGTGTTCTTTTATATTTTAACTTCATTACCCTTCTTTGGTTCTTTTTTTGCTCTTGAAACATTTCCTTCCTGTCACCACTAGATGCTCACTAATTAGAAGCTGTTTATATGCAGTGCGAATTAAGTGTAAAGGAATGAGGGAAGAATAAGAAGCATCTATAATAGTTTGTGTAGTTTGGGGTGTACTTGGTTTAATTAACAGGTTTATAGTGTCAAAACAAATTAGGTGTAAGAGAAATGAAAACTAGGATAAAGTTGGAATACTGCTTGAGACCGAACAGCCTGATTGAATATTAATTTGATTGCTATGAATATGCCTAATATTGCTTTAAAACTGTAAACACCACTCAGGTCCAGATCATTCAGTATGGCCCTTCCGCTTACTGTTGCTCAGATGTCATTAAGTGGAAGTGTTCTGATCGCTAATGGTCAGCAGATACTTGCCCTTGCAGAGGATGATTATGACTTCGGAATCCACTGGCTTTGTGCCATGAGAAGGTGACATTGGGTGTTTTTACACACACGTTACTCCTGGATGGTTGCTGTGTCCTGAACTTTCTGTGTCTAAATCACTCAACCACATTTAAAGATCTGGCTCTTTGAACTTCTGTATAGAACTTCTCCCGGTAAACTGTTTTGCCCAGGCAGCTGTGGTCACTTGGTTTACATGGCAGCCCCTCAAGTCTACAGCTGCAGTTACTTTAGGCTGCCTCAGGGCAGTATTTGTGTGAAGAATGCATCCAGGAACTGCCTCAGGGCTGTGTGTGTGTGAGAGAGAGAGAGAGAGAATGCATCTGGAACTTGAATGTGGACTTGTACACCCAAAAGATTGAAAGACCAGCACTTTAAGGTGTGTGTAAAAAGGCCCACTGTATGTGATGCCCCCAATTAGGTAACATATATTGTCTTAGCCTCAGGGTGCTGGAAAACTGGGATAAGGGAACATTGGGCATTTTTACACACACCTTAAAGTTCCGGATTTTTCAATCTTCTGGGTTTTTACAAGTCCACAAGTAAGTTCTGGATTCATTTCTCTCTCTCTCTCTCTCTCTCACTCTCACTCTCACTCTCACTCTCACTCTCACTCTCACTCTCACTGCCCTGAGGCACTGCCCGGTAGGCGAAATTAAGGCTACCTAGGAGTGACTGCAATTCACGAACTGTCACTTTCTTTGCTCCCCCCACTCTGCATACTGCCTCCCTCAGCATCCTCAATTTGTCCTCTGGGAGTCTCGAAAGGGACATTTCCATGTCGAGCTCTATGCCCAGATAAGTTAGTTTGGTTGTTGGGCCTTCCGTCTTTTCGTGTGCCAACGGTACCCCTATGTCCCTTGCTACCCCTTGAAATGCCAGCATTGCCTGCTCGCACTCTGAGGTGCCCGCCCTTCCCGCGAAGAGGAAATCATCGAGGTAGTGTGTGATCCGGCCGCCACGCGCTCGTTGGCGCGTGACCCACTCCAATACCGTACTAAACTTCTCGAAGGCCGCGCATGAGATTGAACATCCCATGGGCATCGCCTTGTCGAAGTAGTACTGGCCCCCGAACTCCATGCCCAACAGCTCGAAGTCGTCGGGGTGTACAGGCAGGAGGCGGAATGCCGATTTGATGTCACATTTCGCGAGGAGGGCAGATGCTCCACAGGCACGCACCATTTCGACTGCCGAGTCGAATGAAGCGTACCGCACCGAACAAAGTTCTATAGGTATTGCATCATTCACCGACTCGCCCTTGGGATAGGACAAGTGGTGAATCATGCGGAATTCCCCCGGGGTCTTTTTTGGTACAATTCCCAAGGGGGATATCCGCAGGGTTGGCATCGGCAAGGACTCGAAGGGGCCCTGGATTCTACCCTCCTTCACTTCCTTGGCGATTTTTTGTTGCACGATATCCTCGTTTCCAAGAACGGATTTCAAATTCCTTGCCCCCAGGTGATACCGCGGGCCTACTGTTGGGATCCTGAAACCCCGTTCGAATCCCTCCACAACATACTCTGCAGTTACCCTATCGGGATAATCTTGGATAGCGGCCTCTAATGCCTTATGACAGACTGGGGTTGGGGACCTTGCCCACTGCTGCTGAGGGCCCGCCCTGTCCTGTGGCCCCCTGTCTGGTGTTTGCCCGCCCCCTCGTTCTGTTTCCATATTGGCGGAAACGGGAGCATGCTGAGGCAGAATGATCACCGCCGCACTGCGTGCATGCGTGTTTAAATCTACACTGGGCACGAAAACACCGCCCTCCATCATTAAAATCCCAGCATGTTGGTCCCACTGGGGACTGTCATGCTCGACCAGCCGCCGTCCCCCCTTGCGCGTTCACCGGTCTGGTGAGGACATGCCCGCTATCAGACCGTGGGGTATACCTAGTGCAACTGATGCACTCTAACCAAATATCTGGGGCGTGAATGTCCCACCTTATTCTGGGGTTGTTGGCTGCCCTACGATGAAATGACTTGTCGTAGCGCAGCCACGTACCGGGGCCCCCAGTGTCGAATGCCCTTCACACTATATCCGAGTACTTAAGCATCTCCAGGCCACGGTCTGGGAATTTAACCAATGTCACTCCCATATATATTGTGTAGGCCGCCGTCCAGTTGGACCACGACCTCTCAGCTTTTGGCCTCTTAAACCTCTCTTTTTCTTTCTTCTCCTCCTTGTTGTTAGGGTCCGGGATTGGGTCACTGAAAAGGAGGGTGAATATGTCTATGTATTCGCCGCTCCAGATCTTCTCCTTGGTCACCTGAAGGAGATGCTCCCCTAGGGGGGCAGACACATCCGCGTGCCCTCCGGAAAGGGGGCGCGGCTTGCTCTTACTTGCACAGAAATGGTTCACTGCGCATCCACAGCACTGCGGGGGCCCCCAAACATGGGCTGCCACCGTGTAACCCCGGTCTGTGCCGCCCAAGCACCCCTCCCAGTGGACTGGGTGTGATTGCCCAAATGCAGATGGGCTGACACCCACCCCCTGCCATGTCTGGCCCCGGCAACCCCATTCCAGAGTGCCCCTGTCAACAGTGGAGTCTAATGGGTGGGGCCGGTAACACTCCGTGTTCCACTGCCCATTCCCTTCTTCCCCCCATGGTTCGCCCCATTCCTCACCTGCACGTGGTTCTGGGTCCCCCCTGGACCACCGTTCGCCAGTGTGGCTCCCTGGACCACCGTGTCTGTGGTGCACCCCTTCCGGCCTGTCCTCCGCCGCTTGCCTTCCTTCCCGCGGGGGGTTGCCCCAAGTTATGGGTATGGGCGACGAGTCCTCTCTCCTCCTGCTGGGTCCTGGTTCATTGTCCCTGTAACGAGATGGAACCGCACAGTGCCACCCCAGGCGGGTAGTTCCCCTGGTTACCGTAGAACCATTACCCCTCCCCCCTGATGATTCTCCCAAACCCGCATTGGCCTCGCTCATTTGTTCCCCTTCTTTCCTGTGCATTCTCCAGCTCCTCTATGCGCGACTGGTACCCTGCCAACTGTTCCTGCATTGCTCGCAGGACTTCAACCTGATGTGCCCCCTCATCTCCTTTGCCCCTCTGTCCTGTTCCCTTTTGAACAGCTCCCCCCTTTTTCTTTGCCGGGGGGGGTCTTCTTTGCCCCTCGTTTCTTGGGAGGCATCACTCTTAACTATCCCTTCAGGGAAACACCTCCACCCTTCTTGTAAATTCTGGTCCTGTTGGCCCTTATTAACCGTGTTGCTGGGCCCCTGCACCCAACCCCTGGTGTAATCGCGACCGGGCCAGGTGCACCGTGTTGTACCTTGTAGGGCCTTGTCCCCAGCCACTAGGACAGCTGGGCCACACCACGTACAAGTAGGCCCTGTTAGGCCTTTCCTAGTTCCTCCAACCTATTACACCTTGCGCAGGCCGAGAAACACCAGGCCCAAAGGGCCCTGTTGGGCCTCAACCTCGCAGGGGCAGGGGTTGCCCTGAGACCTTTTGGGGGGCTCACACCAGGCCCTGTGGGTATTCCCCACGACAGGCCTATGGGGGTTCCACACCCCACCTCACCCCCCCATGAGCCCGGGGGGGGGGGAAGGGATCACCAGACCTTGCTGTGCCTGTTTGATGGCCACCTGTCCCATTGGGCCTTTCACTCACCCTTCGGGGCCGTGGGGGGGGTGGCTTTGCCCAGTTGGAGAAGGCTTTGGCCCGTTGGGCCTTTTCCCATCCCCTTGGGCCCGCGGGGGGGGGGGGGGCTTTGCCCTCCCTATGCCCCGACAGACCTACCCTTCCTTTACAAGTCGGGGGGGGGGGCTTTGTCGGCCCTGTTCCCTCTGCAACTCAAACACTCCGCCCTACTCCTGCGCACGAGCCCAGCCTGTTCTCAAGCTGGCCGCTCGTGCCGTACGTCCTGTCTCCCCCGCTCTAGCCGCGCGAATGCGGCGCCAAAGCGGGGGATCTAAAATGGCGCCCGGGATCTCGCGGGTCTCGCGAGACTCCCGGGCGTGCTTGATTCTGCCCCCGTTGCTTCACAATGGGGCCCCCTCCTCTCTGCCGGCCTGTGCGGCCAAAATCTCCGCCCCGTGTCCCCGTCCTTCCCCGCTCAGGGGAGTGGGGGGGGGACGGCAGCGCCAAACCCCCGCCGCGGCTAACGCGGAGGGGGGATTTTACTGGTACAAGTGGGGGTTCCTATTAATCTCATAAACTTTCACGTTGGACATACATTTCTGTACCAAACACTATAAAATATATTTTTTTAAATGTTAAAGTGTAGTCATACTCAAATCAATCATTTGTGTTTTTCCACTGTGATGAAATTAGGGTATAACATACCCCATAAGCAGATTATTACCGGAGGCATTGATTAAATACTATATATTTAAAATGTATGTAGAAATACCATAAAATCGATTGGATCTATTTTTGTATACTAAATCTGAAAACAGAACATTCTTTTAAAAACATCTAAACAGGATAGTTAATAATATTAAATTAATAATGTCAAGGTTTTTCTTAAAAAGAGGTTTTAAAAATGTATTTGCTATATAAAGATAGGGGTATCTTAAACCATTTTTAGTGTACATAATTTTAGTAACATGAGTTGGGTAAGTGAAAGGGTTTTATCAAAACAGGTATAAAATGAAAGTGAGCAAATAGTTACTTTTTCATGTAAGATGCATATTGAAACAGTTACATAAAACTTAACCATTTAACTTCGTTACTTGCTTGGAAAAAAGTGACATCTTTCATTTGTTAGGCTAAATGTCAAAAAGAAGCTGTATCCTTAGCTGAGAAAGAATAGTTGAAAATGTTTATAAAGATTTGCTGTGTTAAAATCTGGAATCACTCTGCAAGGTTTTCTTTGAAAAGTAAGCTTTTAACACTGAGTAACTGGCTCACTCAAGCATCTTGTTTCAAGGAAAACCAAGAAAGCAATAAAATTGCAGTATCAAGTGGCTACTGTAACTAAATCTTGTTCCTCTCTTCGTGGCCCCAGGATAGTCATTCTAAAGTCTCTCTCTAAGAAAAAGCCTACAATTATTTCAAATTGTTTTTCTTTGCTTAACGTGAAGGAAACACTCTTTTGTCTTTTTAAAGGTAGCTTTTAGTTTCACCATATTTAAATCCAAATAGATTTCTTCTAATGTTTAAAAATATAAGTTTGTAAAAGTAGAATTGACAATTTACTTTTTAAATCAAAGTTCATGAGGCATTGAGCAAATGCCCTAATTATTATTAGAGACAAAATAGTGTGGAGATACCTTTTATTGAACCATTTTTTATTGGATGAACTCAGTGGTCCAATAAAAGATATCTCCACACTATTTTTTCTCTACTGTCTATATTTGGGACCAAAACAGCAATCACACTCCCTAGTTATTAGTCACAGTGAAAGGGGGCAAATTTGAACAATTATTCAGGGGTTTGAAACCTGTAGGTTGACTCCTGACTAGAACTGAAAATGGGTACCTGCAAATTAGAATTTCTGTGATTGCATGTGGTGCCCAATTAAAACCTGATCAGGTACACATTGTCCCGAAATGTCAACTTCTGGTCCTGGAATGTCAATTTCTGGTACTGATTTTTTTTTACATTTATGTTGACACACCAACTTCCAACATCTATGTATCGGGTTTCTGTGAAGGTCTGACTTTTTTTTTTGCAACTTCCGGTCCCAGAAAACTACTTCTGGTCACTTTTAAAAAAATGATTTTCATGCCAATTTTTCAGTTTACCAACTCGATAATACGGATTGAGAATCAGTAAATTAAAAAATCGGTACCAGAAGTACCCAATTCAGTGCCCAGGTAACCCATTGAGTACCCGATGTGGTACCCAAAAAGCAGGTATTATCTGTGGGTACTAAATTTAGTACCCGTTTCAGCTCTAGTCCTGAGCATGATTCAGTGAAGTACAGAAGTGTGTGGCTGTAATCCTGAAACCGGTTACTTGTGAATGGTCCCATCGTAGCTAAACAAGTGAATGAGGCTGCTTGTAAGTGAATAGCTTCAGGATTGTTTGTTTTGAAAATGGACTGGGAAACTATTGAATAATTTGCCCTATATCACTATAAAATTATAACTTTGGTTAACTCCCAAATTATTCACCCTCTTAACATTTATTTTTTGTCTAGTTTCATGTCTCTGTTGCACGAGTGATTTTGCAACAGGAAATAGTTTCAAAGCAAAAGCTGGTTACACAGGGTCCATCCTAGCAGTTCAATGCCTTCAGTGCCGCACAACTTCCTGGGGAGGCGGAAGCAGTTAGCACTTTTAAGGAAGAGGGTTTTATTGCAAGTGGCAAACTTAAACAAAGCTGTGCTTTACCTGGTGTTTGAAACTTGTAATAATAAGATGGTGGATGCTTTGTGGTAAAGAAGAGATCAACCGTAACCCCTAACAGATGGTATTGTACCTGGTAAAGGTTTGTTAATGCAAGGCTCAATCTTAAAGAGCTGCTCATGTCTTAGGGGAAATTTTAAAAATTATGCTGTGTGAATTGTCTGCCTGTCTTTGGTTACATGGATTTTTTTCCTGTACAGATGTCATTGCCTGTTTTTAAACAACAAGATTGGACTTTTTTTTTTCTTTTTCGGAAGCTACTATTAATTAAATTACTGAGCCTTCTTTAACCACAGTCATAATTCTACTTTTGTGTTATCATTTTTAATAGTAGCGATGACTATCAAAAAGAATCCTGTTCTCATGCAGTAATATAACTGTATAATCAGTGCTGTGTGCCCTACATTCATTGACTCGGTAGGTTTGGATATCTGGATTAGAATATTACATCTTCTTGTCCTGTTTATGGAATGAACCTAACCTTAAACCCACATTCTCCAAACATCCTTGATCTTCTGAGAGCCATTCTGTCCATATCTGCCTGTTATAGTATTATCTTAACTTCAAAGCATTATCTAATAGTATTAACTTATAGTATTATCTAAACTTGAAAACTGAGGGAAAGAAAGTCCTGTAGAAAATATGACATGTACAAAAGCTTTTCCAATTCATATATTAATTCAAATTTTTAATCATCAAGAGCAAGTTCGTGTTTTTGTCAAGCTGCTACTTGCTGCTTGTTATTAAAAGAAAATAATATAATTGTAAATGTACATTTTTTAAACCATCATATTATTTGTATATTAAAGGACAAAGTGTTGTGAAAGTCACACACATTCTATATTTCTAGTTTTTTTAAAACACATCTTAATGTAGTAATAGAATATCTTCATTACGTAAGTTACATTTTTCTCAGAATCAGTTTATAAATGTTTTACAAATATGGACCATGGCATTTTTTAATTACAGATTCTTTATATAAAGATTGATTTACATTAAAATTTGCTGACCGTTCTTAAAATTCATTTTTCTCATGTATTTTTTTATTTGGGTTTTTTAACGTGGGTTTCATGTGGGTTTTTTAACACAGGTTTACACAACTTTTCTCCAGAGAAGATGGCTAAACAAATGGATTTTATTTATTTATTTATTTATTTATTTATAGGTTTTATTTATTTATAGGTTTTTTATTTATTTATTTATTTATTTATAGGTTATTCATAGGTTTTCATGTGGATTTTTTAACATAGGTTTACACAACTTTTCTCCAGAGAAGATGGCTAAACAAACGGATTTTATTTATTTATTTATTTATTTTTACAATTTATATGCCGCCCCCTCCTGCCTCAGGCATCTCGGGGCAGCTCACAACATATTAAAACATTGCAAAACATTAAAATAAACCATAATAGTTTCAATTAAAACAATGTAAAACCCCATCCGCACCCCACCCTAACTCAACCCACCCACCCGATCTCCCTCGGAAAAGGCCCGGCGGAACAGCCAGGTCTTACATTGTCTGCAGAAAGAGGGGAGGTCGGCAGCCAAGAAGATCTCCAATGGGAGGGAGTTTTACAGCTGCGGCACAGCCACAGAGAATGCCCTCCTCATAGTAGACACCTGGGAAACTCAGGGAATCTTGAGGAGGGTGCACCCAGCTGACCGCAGGGGCTGCTCCAGGACCCAGAGGGTGAAGCGATCCTGCAGATAGGCAGGGCCCAAGCCGTTTAGGGCTTTAAAGGTCAGCACCAACACCTTGAATTGGACGCGGAAACCTACCGGTAGCTAGTGCAGAGAGCGAAGCACCGGTGTTATATGCTTGCGTCAGCCCATCCCTGTCAAGAGATGGGCTGCCGCGCTCTGCAACAGCTGCAGCTTCCGAACCAATACTAAGGGTAGCCCTACGTAGAGCGTGTTGCTGTAATCCAGTCTCGAGGTAATAAAAGCATGGATGACCGTGATCAGATCCGAGTCTGAAACATATGGCCTAAATCGACGCACCAGATGTAACTGGCAAAATGCTCCTGAGCATCCAGGCGGAGCTGTGGGTACAGGAGCACCCCCAGACTCCGGACCTGAGAAACTAGGAGGGGCGGACCCCATCAGTGATGGGGACCACCATCACCCTGGCCTTCCCCACAACCATCACCTCCGTCTTGTCAGGATTTAGTCTCAGGCAGCTCGCCCCCATCCAATCCCCTACAGCGGAGAAGCACTGAGACTGCAGGGCCTGAGTCGGAGGAAAATGAAAGAGATAGCTGGGTGTCGTAAGCATATTGATAACTCCTCACTCCATCCCTAACATTCTCTCCCAAAGGCTGCATGTACACGTTGAACAGGAGAGGGGATAGGAAGGAAGCCTGCGGTACACCACACATGAGGCCCCGGAGGGAAGATGAAAATTCCTCCAGCACCACATGCTGGGTTCTCCCGGCCAGGAATGAGTGGAATCATTCAAGAACAGTCCCACCAATCCCTGCCCGGTCCCGCAACCGAGTAACCAACAATTCATGATCAATGGTATCAAATGCAGCCGAGAGATCTAACAAGATCAACAGGGTCGAATGACCTCTGTCTAACTCATGGGAGAGTTTGTCAGCCAAGGCCACAAGCGCAGTCTCCGTGCCATAACCCGGGTGAAAGCCCGACTGCGAGGGATCGAGAAAATTAATCCGGTCCAAATGCCCCTGAAGCTGCTGAACCACCACCCGTTCAATAACCTTCCCTAAAAAGGGAAGGTTAGAGACTGACCAATAACTGGCAAGGACATCAACATCCAAAGATGGCTTCTTGAGCAGGGGCTGCACCACCACCTCCTTCAGACCGCCTGGCATCCTGCCTTCCCCAAGGGAGGTGTTGACTATCCCCACCAGCAACGGCCCCAATGTCTCCCTGCTAGCCTTACCCAGCCAGGACAGCATGGATCTAATTCAGAATTGGTAGCTCGAACAGTCCCAAGAGCACCCCCCACATCTGAGGGCAACACCATCTGAAACGCATCCCACAAAACAGGACCAGATGGGGCTTCCACTGCCTCAGACCCGTTCTCTGCTAAAAAAAAAGTTGCATCAAAACCGTGGTGAATTTGAGCGATTTTATCCGCAAAAAAGTCCACAAACAAATCACAGCGAGCATTTGATGCTTCCACGTCCAGGCGGAGGGAGGCCGGACTGACCAACCCCCTCACCACCCGGAACAGCTCAGTCATGCGGGACTTAGTGGACGCAATGCGGACAGCAAAGAAAAGCTCCTTTGCTGTCCGCACCACAACGTCATAGGTACGTAACCAGACTCTGTGCTGCAACCAGTCCACTTCAGTACACGAGTGATGCCACCGTCGCTCTAACCGCCGCCCTTCCTGCTTCATCTGCCGCAGCTCACCCATATACCATGGGGAGCTGAATTGTCGGCATTTCGGGAGCGGATGCCTGGTAGCCACACAGTTGATGGCCTCCGTGAGCCTGATATTCCACCTAGACACGAAGTCATCGAGTGAGCAGCCATTGAGGTCAGAGAAAACATCCCCTAGAGTTACCTGAAACCTTTCAGGTTCCATAAGCCTTCAGGGGCGAACCAACCTAACTGGTTCCACACCCTCCCAAGGGCTGACATGCGCCAGAATATCCGCCCGGAGGAGATAATGATCCATCCATGACAAAGGCACCGTTGATACCTCCCCCGCCTCAAGACCTGCACAAAATATCATGTCCAGGGTATGTCCTCCAACATGTGTGGGGCCCACTACTCTCTGAGACAGGCCCATGGTTGTCGTGGCGGCCATGAACTATCGTCCTGAGGGACGGCAAGATCACATCCGACACCAGCTCGGTCAGTGTGTGTAGGGAGGCTGCCATACAGGTGGGCGCACGGTATATCAGCAGTATCCCTACCCTTTCTCTGGCCAAATCCAAACACAAATGGAGACCCTCTATACCCATGATAGATTGCACAGGAAATCTCCTCACGGACCAGGCATCCTTAAAAATAATGGCGACATCGCCCCCCACCCTCCTGTCCCTCCAGCCGTGGCTGATGCTGCACAGAGTACCTGGCTGGAACAAGGTCAGTCAGTATAGGCCGCGATTCATTGTTCAGTCAGGTCTCCGTGATATATGCAAGGTCAGCCGCCTGGTCCAGGATCAACATTCAGACCGCAGTTGAGTTATTAGGTACCGACCTCACATTTATCAGCATCAAGCCAAGGCTAGGGGTCCTCTGAAGCCTTTTATTAATTTTCACGTTAATTAAATGAATGTTATGGACATACATGTGACAGTGATACATTTAATTTGTTTTAATGTTTTCCTTGTACTGTAAATGTATGCAACATCATAAATAATGAAGTATACAAAATAATTCAGAACTTTAATTCTGAAAAGAAATTGTAGCCTATTAACTGTACTTTGATTGTAAGTTTCTGTTTTCATATTTATTGCATGGTGATGCATGGAAGGTAGTATGTCTCTTTCATTTGGGATATGTTATCACAGTTTCACTTTGAGAGTAAATCAACTGTTTCTGCAGTTTGAACATCCCAATGATTTTTTTGTTGTGTGTGTGCGTTGTTTTTTTTTAAAGGATCATATGCTATAAAGAAAGACACTACTCTGAATTCCCAACGCTTGAGTAGTGTACACACCCTAACTTAATATCAGAAAATAACAATGTATTTTAGCTTATTTTTATGAAATTTGACAATGGAAGCAATGGTGGATTTTTTACCATATGACCAGTCCCCCACAAACGGTACCACACTTAAGCATTCGGTAGAGCACAGTGCTCGATGAACCACTGACATAAAATATATTAATTGTTTCAGGGTATGTGCTGTTGACACAGAACAATCATTTAAATACTTTTCTTAATCAGCCATGCACAGCAGAAAGATGCAGGAACGTTTCTGTAGCCTTACAGTCCGATTCTGTGAAAATATGTGGTTTTTGTGCCCGAGGGGAAACTTTAATTTGACTGGCAGTAGTAGAGCCAAAAGGCATCTCCTTCTTCAGAAGTCTTTCTTGAAAGGGGTTGGATGCTTTCTTTGTTGTCTCATGTCTTACAGTAAGTCTGGGGGGGGGGGGGAAATCATATTGCCTTTGTATTATAGATCAGAGGTTCTAAGTGGCCCCAAAGCACTGTGTGTGTCTGCCTATTAGAATGGAAATTGTAACCTGCAAGTTGTGATTTAACTCTCATGCTTCAGCTTATAAAACAACTGCTAAGAGCCTACGGCCAGAATTTTTTCCTGTGGACAGGGGATAATTTTTATTAATATTATGGTAGCACCAAAAATGCTCGAGTATTCATGCTGATGGCGGGAACACATTTTTCTAGTTTGCCTTTTTAAAAGCTTGTAATAAGCTATCCCCCAGTTGGCCATTATCTAGCTATTGTTAGCTCTTTTTTTGTTTTGTTCTGTTCATAGCATGGGGTTTGCTTTTTGCTTCTCCCTTTAAGTGGTTTCACTGTTTGTTTTGAATTGCTTTATTTTCTTCTTCCAAAATCTAGTAATTTTAAACATTGTCCTTTTAAAAGCCCTCCTCTTCCTTCATTCTCAAGTGTCAGCCTACCACGTTGTTGCTATCAACTGCATCTCCTGTGATTTGCTTTTCTCTTGTGGGGGTCAGGTAGGGGAGTTGGATGATCCTTCCTCTGAGGGATGACCTGTAGGGAGCACAGGGACAGAGACTGATCTGGACTTACCTTAGACAATGGCTGCTTTTACACAAGACACTAATTGTGGGATTGTAATTTTCTCCCGCAAGTTAACTGTATGTTTGAGTATACTATTCCGAGTTGGTCCTGCAACTTATGCCTTGAGTGCTTGCATGTTACCAGGCTCCAAAAGTCCTCCTCTTATAGTAGGGGTGCTCAGTACTCTCACGGATGGGTGTTATGGTTGCACAACATTGGGAACGTGGGAATACCTCTTGGTATTACAATCATGGGATAGCAAGGTGTGGAAACCAGTAGGATGGAGACGTAGTTCGTTTTTGTCTAATTACTTTCAGCTGTCTTGTTAATTTCACCTTGCTCTGCTGCTAGTTAATTTAATCCAGTTTAGATGCCATTTTGATAATTTCAATCCACTGCCGTTTTGTGGATTACAACCCCGCTCTGAAGTCGGTCGGGCAGCAGGTGCAAGGAAAAAGGGGAAGGAGGAAAATTGTGTGAAATTTGCACTGGTGAGTATGGTAGATCCCATGATTAGCGAAGTCATAGGGCATTTTCACACAAGACACTCTCCACCCTCTATACATGTTACAGGGCACCCATAGGGCAACACCGCAGACCTGAAACATGTATAGTGGGTGGGTGTCTAGTGGGTGGAGAAAATATGTGAAAATGCCCATAGTAAAATGCACAAAGAAAAAAATAGCAAGAGATGTGTCTCGTGGGCCCAGAAAATAAATTGTGCAATTTTAAGATAGCTTCACAAAAGTATAAAACACTTGAAAACAATTCAAACAATTTAAAACAGTAATAAAATACTTTAAGATAGGGGAAAGAAAAAGGGAAGACAAAGTACATTTAAAGGAACCAGCAGTGGATCCTAAAAGCACCTGGAAAATAAATGTGTTTTCAGGTACTTTTTGAAGTTGAGGAGACAGGAACATCCAGAGGGAGCGAATTTCACACAGAGGGGTCCACGACAGCAAAAGCCCAATCGCCGGCCAATTTAAGGCATAAAGGCAGAAACCCCAAACAGCAGGTGGTTCATGAGGGCAGATACCCATTGGTGTGAGATTCCAGAAGTAGGTCTAGAATATAACCAGGGCCTAAACCGTTCAGGGCCCTAAAAACCAGCAGTGCAATCTTAAATTCAATCCGTCACTCCACAGTCAACCAATGCAGAGAAGACAGGCTGGGCATAATATGATCATGGCTGCCCAAACTAGTAAGCGGCCGTGCTGTCGCATTCTGAACAAGCTGCAAACGCTGGATAAGCACTGCTGGTAGCCCGTAGAAGATGGAATTACAAAAATCAAGCCACCAGGGCATGGGTGACTGTGGTAAGGTCAGCGTGGGATAAATAAGGGTGTAACATACTGTCTCAAGGTCCCACTCTGCGGGCAGATGTTTGCATGATCAAGTCCAAAGAGATATTGTCACTCATATATCAGAGGCCAGGCACCAGACCTCTGGCCAGTCAACAGCATATTAACCACAGTCCATAATATATGGCTTCGCCCTGCCAGGTAACTCTGACTGACTACCAACTTGCAATACCAGCTCTTTTATGGCCACAATCCACAGCCTCCATCAGTGGAGTTTTCAGGCAGCCTTGGCAGAGATGTGCTCCCTTCATCTCACAGCAGACTGCCCTCTTCTTGCTATCTGTCTCTGCCTTATAGGGCAAGCCCTGCTCCAAACTTAGCCTCTTCCTGTGGCAGCCATTTTGTGCTTTTCCTCATGGCAGGCACCATCTTGCAGCATAGCCCTGCCACACACCTTCCTCCCCCAAGACGGTATTACCCCAAAGGTACATTCCATCTGATAATTTGACAGAATTCCATATCATTATACTGGTTTTCCATTACATATAAATTATTATCATAGTCACATCAATCACCATTTGCTCTATGGTCTAGCACCCTGAACTAGGGCTTTACCGCCCTTCCAGTTTCTACATCTCACCTTATAACCGGACCCGTTCTACCGGATTTTATTTTAGGTAAGAGCTACCTTCAGCTCAGGTCATGCACATTTTTATCTCCTGCCAGGGAGGTAATCCTCACCCAGCTCTCAGTCTAGGTTACCCCTCTCAGGGTTGGGAGGCCGACTCACGCATTTCTTCCGGGTACTCCCCACCCCCGGGACCCTTAGGATCTTCTCAGGTCAATATTTAGACACACCATAAAATAGTCGTCATCTCCTTCCCAGGGGTTACACATCAGCATTTCTATGACCTGTGGCTGGTGGTTGGAATTTCTACGCATCCAGACTTGTCATTCTTTTCCTTACCAGGGAGGACTCCTCCACCTTGTGTACAATCTTAAAGAGGCTTCCTTCAGCCATTGCATTCCTTAAGTATTAGGATTTCCTTGCAAAATCTTTATATAGGCTTCCTTCAGCCTGTATTTTACATTTACTCCTTTCAGGAGTCTGGATTATTTTAACAGGTTGAACTTCCTTCAGTTCATGATTTAAGCAGTATATTCCCCTCCTGGGGTCGGAGGCAGACCCACCCTTCTCTCCATACCTCCCAGCCCTGGGACCTTTACAACAGGATTGCTTCTGTATATTATAATCCCAACATTGTACCATTACCAGTATTGTACAACAATACAATTCCCAGGGCTTTCAATTGCACTCTTAGTTTCTTGTCGTTTGTTAACATGACCAAGATCCCTTCCCCCTTCGAAGAGGTTTTTCCACTTTAAGCCCTTCTGCTCTTCTAGTTTAGGTAACAGGCTTGTTCTCACCTGACCTCAGAGTAACTCCTCTGGCTCTGCAGCCTCTGCTAGCTGCCTTGCAGCTCTAATAAGCTAGCCTCTAATAAGCTTGCTGCAGCTTGGAGTTTCCCCACCCTGGAACCATTTAGACCTTTTCTAGATCAGGTGAGTTACCCTTTCAGTTCCATTACTTTCTCTCAAGGTCAATTCTTTCTGCCTCTCCTTTTTGATTTAGACCCCTGCTCCTGGGCATTTTGCTTCTTTTGTTCAAAGACCACATAAAGTACAACTCACGGGCCTCACCTCGTGTCCTGCTTTATATAATGCCCAAGCTTCTTTACAGTACAGCCAGCCAGCTCCTATCTTAGGGCCTTGCTTTTGGAGCAACTTTTCAGCCCCTTTTTCTATCTCAGCTGTTGTGTTTTTATACACAGCGCCAGGGCTCAAGGATTCAGCTTCTCCTGCTGTTTCCAGGCGTTTACCTATTTCTTCCCCTTTTTCCTTTCCTTTTTTGTTCTGCTATGACCACATTCCTTACAGAGGTTACAGGCCCAGCTAATCCTTCTTTTGTGCCCTCAAGAGTCTAGGTTATTGCATGGGACCAGTTCTTTTCACACTCTTATTGAGCTTCCGCATTCTTTACTGCTACGAAAACCTGTACGTGAGCTTCCAAGTACTCAGTCTTGGAGCAAAACTCTGCTTTTACTGCAGCTGATTTCAGCTCTAAGTCACTATCTTTTTGACAGCTAAAGTCTCTATTCTGGGACTTCTTATTCTCCTGCAACAGGGTTTCAATCCCCACTATTATAGGCTGACATTCCTGCTCCCCTAACACAGGCATAACTTGTGGAATCGGTTTGGGTTTCTGCCTTGATTCTCTCTTTCCCCACCTGGTTCCTATAATTATTTACACCAGGGGAAGTTAGTTCTTCTAGTTCCTCCTTTGATTCTAGGGCTGGCATTAAGCCCTCATCATCTGCTTCCTCATGGGCTTCATATTTGGTTATAATGCTTTTTAGCCTCTCTACTTCTGCTTGCTCAGCCTCTCTCTTTTCTATATGCTAGGGGATCATTCTGTCTCTTTGCTCCCAGGCCCTCTTCCTTTAAGATTTCATTCTCTTTTATTATCTTCTCAGATTCCTCCTATGACTCCAGAGTGGATATTGAGTCTTCTTCATTCTCCGTCTCCTTAGAGGCCTCACACTCTTTTACAAGTCCCAGAAGCTTAGTTATCTCTATTCTTAACTCCTGGTCTCTAGCTTCCAACCCTCACTTTCCTGCACACTCTCTCTCATGCTCAGTCATTGTTTCTCTCTCTTTCTTTATCCCGGCCAGGTGCTCTAAAGTTAGTCCAATTTGTATGCATTGGTCCATTTTTGCCTTGACTTCTCCTCTTCTGTCTCTGTGGGGCTTTTCCTTATTTCTAGGGGCTTTTCCCTTCCTGGGCCATTCTCCTTTTACGTGGCCCTCTTTGCTGCAGGCCCAGCAGATCTTTGTCTGTACTGGTTCCTGTACCCCTTCTCCACAATCTGTTACCGGTGGTGACACCATCACTTTCTGGTCTCTTTTCCCCAGTTTCTGGGTAGTCCTTTTCCAAATGTGCTGCCTTATTACAAGTCCAACAGACCTTTCTTTCATTCACAGAGGGGCAACGCCTCCATAAATGTCCACACATATAAGAGTCTTGGGGCCCTTCTTTCTTGGATAACTTCTTCCTGTTATAATGGGGCACCATTTATACAAGTGTCCTCAGCTCCAGGAGTTATAACAAGTCTTTGGGGTACTACATCTCTGGGGACCCCAGTACCTGGTTTCCCATGCTGTCCATCTGCTCCAGGGTGTCCTCCAAGCTCATGGGGTACGTAGTTCTTGCTGCCCGCTGCCTTGCTGTTGCAGCTTTGGCTCACTCCAATTCCTTAGGGTCTCTGCTTGCCTCCGACGAGGGTGAAGTCCTCCTCGTGCTCTAGGTCCTAGACTGTTTTTACATGAGTGCCGCACCTGTAATCATGCGGCCCGTAAAAGTCCTGCAGGCAGTATTTAGACGCATCTTGGATGCACCGTATTTTCGGTTGTGCATTCTTTAAGACAGAAATTTAAATACCCCGATTGAGGTTATTGAACAGGTAGTTGTCCAGTAGCTCCAGGGGAATCTGGACCGCATTGGATTCCTTGATTATTATTATTATTATTATTATTAACAAACATTTATATAGCGCCAGCAGTGTACCTGGCACTTTACAAAGTAATAAAATAGACACGGTCCCTGCCCCTAGGGCTTACAATCTGAGAGACAGGAGCTGGGGGAGAGACCTTGATCCTTTGCAGTGTGACTTTTGTCTGGGCTAGGGCACTGATAATTTGCTTGTGGCCTTGGTTGACGATTTGGACACGTTTAACTATGAGATGTTGGTGACCCGCCTGCAGGACCGTGCAGGAGTGGGCAGAACTGCTCTTGAATTGTTCTGTTCTTTCCTGGCTGGAAGAACCTCGATCGAGGTATTTCATTTGCAGTCTTAAAAAATGTGCGATCGGGAATATGACGCATCTAAACACTGCTTGTGGCACTTTTACATGCAGCATGAGTACAGGTGTGAGCGGGCGGCGCTCAGGTAAAAGCAGCCTTAGTATTGCCCACATATTTGAATCTTCAGTTTTCAGCCCTGCTCGAGCCTCCATCCCTGGGTGAACTCCCTTGCGCCGCTCCGCTCTACTGTTGGCTGCTGGTCGCAATCCTCCCTTGAGCACACTCCTCTACAATACTCCCTGATCCAGGATCTTACCACCTTGGGGAAATGCTAGCATAACAACCAGTAAGACATGCCTGCATTCTCCACCATTTGTCCCAAGGTCCCATTCTGTCGGCAAGTGTTTGCAGGATCAAGTCCAAACGGATATTGTTACTCACAGGTAAAAGTGCAGAAATAATTTATTTCTCGGAGGCCAGGGACCAGACCTCTGGCCAGTCAACAGCCCATTAACCACAGTCCATAATATATGGCTTCACCCTGCCAGGTAACAGTCCTCTGTCTGGCTACCAACTCACAATACCGGCTCTTTAATGGCCACACTCCACACCCTCCATCAGTGGAGTCTTCAGGCAGCCTCGGCAGAGATGTACTCCCTTCTCCGTCACACAGCAGTCTGCCCTCTTCTTCCTATCTGTCTCTGTCTTATAGGGCAAGCCCCACTCCAAATGTAGCCACTTCCTTTGGTGACCTTTTTGTGCTTCTCCTCATGGTAGGCACCATCTTGCAGCATAGCGCTGCCACACGTATGCATATGTGATAAATAAGGGCATAATATATATATGGCACCTCATCCATTGCCCAAGAATTCTTAAAGATTATAGACAAAAGATCCAAGATTACATCTGAAAGTTCTCTATATAATAGAACTTCTAAATAGTTATATATATGCATGCCTGTAATCCTCCGGTGCTCGCTGTGACATATTTATCAACTATTTTGCAGACAAAATCACTCGTATCCACCACGTTTTCGACATCGCACTTGGTGCAGTAGATGTACTTGAAGTTATGAATGCCCTCATCCACTGATGCGGTGAAGATGCTGGGGGCTGTGAGGGTCACAGCTTGTGAACTCGATCCTTGCCTGGCCTGGCTAGTGAAAGTCAGCTGGGAGACTTTGGGGCCATTGCTGGTGTCAATGCCTACCTTTGCGGAGGGCCTGAAGGCCATTATTATTATTATTATTATTATTATTATTATTATAAACATTTATATAGCGCCAGTAGTGTGACCTGGTGCTGTACAGAACATAGAAATAGACATGGTCCCTGCCTGTGGCTTACAATCTAAAAGACAAGGAGGGGGATACAGGGAGAGGGAACAGTGGGGGAGACAGGGGAGAAGACCAACAAACAGCAAACATTCAAGCGGATGCGAAGTCTCAGTTGCGTGTGCTTGGCTTGGTTACAATCAGGTTGGTTGCAGCAGTCTGCAGAGGAGGGCAGACAGTAAGTATATGGGGACGGACTAGCAGGCATTGGGAAAGGCGGCGAGGAAAAAGTGGGTCTTGAGGAGGGATTTGAAGGAGCGGAGGGAGGGGGCAAGGCGGATGTGGGTAGGGAGGGAGTTCCAGGCATGGGGGGCAGCGAGGGAGAAGGGTCGAAGGCGGTTAGGTGAGCAGGAGAAACGAGGGAGAGTGAGGGAGGGGACAGAGGAAGAGCGGAGAGCGCGTGCAGGAGTGCGTAGGGAGATTAGGTCCGAGAGGTAAGGGGGAGCTTGGTTGTGGAGTGTTTTGAACGTGAATACCAGGAGTTTAAACAGGATACGTTCAGGAAGGGGGAGCCAGTGAAGAGAGAAGAGGAGAGGCTGCACATGGTCGAAGCGACGGGCAGAGTGAATGACCTTGGCAGCAGAGTTTTGGATTGCGATAAGGGGGGACAGGTGAGAGCGAGGGAGGCCAGCAAGGAGGAGGTTGCAGTAATCGAGGCGAGAGATAACCATGGCATGAACAAGGGTTTTGGCCGAGGAGGTAGAGAGAAAGGGGCGGATCCGAGCAATGTTATGGAGGGCGAATCGGCAGGATTTGGCAACAGAGTCAATGTAAGGTTTAAAAGAGAGGTGCGTGTCAAAGATGAAGCCCAAGCTACGGGCTTGGAGAACAGGATGGATGGTGACTCCATCGATGCAGATGGGCAGGTTAGAGGGAGAGGAAGAGGAGGGAGGAAAAATGAGGAGTTCGGTCTTGGCCATGTTGAGCTTGAGTTGACGTCGGGACATCCAGGCGGAGATATCAGAGAGGCAGTTGACGAGGCGTGAGTGGACAGAAGAGGAGAGAGAGGGGGTAGAAAGATAGAGTTGGGTGTCATCAGCGTAGAGATGATATTGGAATCCGTGGGAGGCAATAATTTTGCCAAGGGACAGGGTGTAAATAGAGAAGAGGAGAGGGCCAAGGACAGAGCCTTGGGGGACCCCAACCGAAAGGGGGAGGGAGGAGGAGTTTGACTCGGGGAGCGAGACTTTAAAGGAGCGGTCAGAGAGGTAGGAGGAGAACCAGTCAAGGACAGAGCCACGGAAGCCCAAAGAGTAAAGCGAGTCCAATAGAAGCAAGTGGTCGACAGTGTCAAAGGCAGCAGAGAGGTCAAGGAGGACAAGAATGGAGTAGAGGCGCTTAGATTTAGCGACAAGTAGATCATTGGTGATCTTGGCCAGGGCAGTTTCAGTAGAGTGGAGGGGGCGGAAGCCGGATTGGAGAGGGTCCAGGGAGGAGTTGGCAGAGAGGAGGTCCAGGCAGCGGGAGTAGACGACACGTTCCAGGAGCTTCGAAGCAAAGGGAAGGAGGGAGACTGGCCGGTAACTAGAGGGATCGGAAGGGTCCAGGGTAGGCTTTTTGAGGATGGGGGAGACAGTGGCATGTTTGAAGGCAGAGGGGAAGGAGCCTGTGGAAAGGGAGAGATTGATGACATGCAGAAGGGGGGGAGCGACAGTGGGAGCAATAGAGGTCAGGAGGCGGGAGGGGATCGGGTCAAGGGGGCAGGTGGAGGGGTTGGATGAAGAGAGTAGAGTGGAGATTTCCTAGAGAGAGAGGTAGGAGGGAAGGATGTGAAGAGAGAGGGGGGAGAGGGTGGTACGGGAGCAGGAGGAGGAGGTGGGTGGGAGGCAATGTCCCGACATATCTTGTCAAGCTTTGAGGTGAAGAATGACGCAAGATCCTGAGCAGCAAGGGAAGAGGGTGGAGGGAGGGCAGGGGGGTTTAAGAAGGGAGTCGAAAGTAGAGAGGAAGCGGCGAGGGTCGCGAGAGAAAGAATCGATCCTGGAGGCATAATAGCGTTGTCTAGCCAGGGAGATAGTGGAGGAGAGGGAGAATTTGTAGTGGAGGAAGTCAGGGAGGGAGCGGGATTTACGCCAGAGGCGTTCGGCAGCCCGGGTGCAGGAGCGGAGGTAGCGGACGTTAGGGGTGAGCCAGGGGCGGGGGTTTCGCGGCCGGACGGGACAGGAAGAGAGGGGGGCAAGAGAGTCAAGGGTCGAGGAGAGAGAGGTGTTGAGAGCGGAGATGGCAGAGTCAGGGGAGGAGGAGAAAACCGAGGGGAGGAGGGGGGATAGAGAGGAGGCAAACTCCATGGTGTGACCTTTGCTCAAGAAGCCATCTTTGACACTGACGCCCCTGCCAGTTATCGGCCTGTCTTTAACCTTCCCGTTTTAGGGATGTTTATTGAATGGGTAGCGGCCCAGCAGCTCCAGGGGAATCTGGACCGCATCTGTTTCCTCGATCCCTTGCAGTGTGGCTTTCGTCTAGGCTATGGCACTGATACTGAGCTTGTGGCCTTGGTCGATGATTTGCACCTAGAGTTGGACTGAGGTCGGTCCACTCTTCTGTTTTTTTTAGATCTCTCAACGGCTTTTGACATGGTTAACTATGAGATGTTGGTGACCTGCCTGCGAGACTGTGCAGGGATGGGCAGAACTGTTATTGAATTGTTCTGTTCCTTCCTGGCTGGAAGAACTCAGCGTGTGATACTGGGGGATTGTACATCATCCCCCTAGGAACTCACATGTGGAATTCTGCAGGGATCCATTCTGTCACTTCTCCAACCTGTACATGCAGCCTTTGGGAGTGATCGTGAAAGGGTTTGAGGTTCAACACCCAACTTTACCTCTCATTTTCATCTGACTCAGGCCTAGCAGTCTCTGTGTTCACCTGATGTCTGACTGCGGTGCGGGATTGGATGAGGACGAGCCGTCTGAAGCTCAATCCTGACAAGACAGAGGTGATGTTGGTGGGAAGGGCCAAGGGAGTAGAGGCTCCCATCATTTATGGGGTGCATTCCTCCTTGGTCCCTCAGGTTTGGTGTCTGGGAGTTCTCCTTGATTCATAGCTCCACCTGGATGCCCAGGTGACAGTTGTGGCGAGGAGTGTGTTTGGTAACTTACATCTGATCTGATGTTCTTGGCCTTACATCTCAGGCTCCAATCTTGCCACTGTCATCCATACATTCATCACCTTGAGATTGGACTACAGCAACACACTCTATGTGGGGCTACCCTGAGGCTGCACCTGGTGCAGAATGCGGTGGCTCATCTCATGGTGGGGACGGGTCACTGGGAGCACATATACCTATGCTCCGTTCTCTGCACTGACTGCCTATATTCTTCCGGGCCTGATTCAAGGTGAAGGTCATTACCTTTAAAGCCCTATACGACTTGTACCCCACTTTCCTGTGGTACCGCCTCACCCTTCATATTCTGGATTGGCCCCTATGGTCAGCCAGGGGCGCCCTCTGGGAGGTTCCCCGGGTATCCCGGGTGGCAACATTCAAGAGGGTGTTCTCAGTGGTCGCACCGTGGCTGTGGACCTACCTCCCAGCAGAGATTTGCCTCTCTCTGGATCTACCCTCCTTATGTAGACAATATAAAACCTGGCTGTTTCACCAGGCATTTGGTGAGGGGGATGGGTAGTGGTTGGGTGGTTTTCTTTTGCAGTATTTGTTTTTCTTCAGGCCTCAGTTGTTTTTGTGGTTTTTAATTGATGTTTTATACTAGACTGCGTTTTATATTTTTGTATTATGCTTTTTATTATGTGTTGTTCGCTGCCCTGACCTGTCATTGGGCAGGAGGGTGCAGTCTGTCAGTGTTGGATATATGGAATCTTTCCAGGTCTTGATGTCAGGGTGACCAGTCTGTAGAGTACCGGATCCTCCTTTCCCCCCTTTTTGAAGATAGGGTCAACATTTGCCCATCTCCAGTGTTTCAATACCTCACCTGTTCCCCAAGAGTTGTCAAAGATTATAGACAGAGGTTCTGAGATGACGTTTGCAAGTTACTTCAGTATCCTAGTATGTATGTATTGTTTACAATTGTTTTTAGATGTTTTATGTGTTTTATTGTTGTACGCTGCCCCGAGCTGCCTGTGGAAGGAGGGGGCGGCATAAAAGCTGAATGAATAATAATTCACTTTGGAACCTTCACCTTGGGAACTTGCAGATGTAATCTTGGAACCTCTATCTATAATCTTTGAGAACTCTTGCGGAACCGGTGAGGTGCCGGAAGACAGGAGGCAGGCAAATGTTGTCCCTATCTTCAAAAAGGAAGATCAGGGAAACTACAGACTGGTCAACCTGACATTAATACCTGGAAAGATTGTAGAGCCGATTATAAAGCAGTCGCTCTGTAAGCATTTAGAAAACAATGCTGTGATTACTAGAAGCCAGCAAGGGTTTGTCAAGAACATGTCATGCCAGACTAATCTTATTTCCCTTTTTGATCAAGTGCTTAGTAAATCATGGGAATGCCATGGATGTAGTATAACTTCATTTCAGCAAAGCATTTGACAAAGTCCCCCTTTATATTCTTCTTGACAAGCTGGTAAAATATAGGCTAGATGATCCTACCATTAGGTGGATTTACAGCTGGTTGAAGAACCATAACCAAACAGTGCTCATAAATGGCTACTCATCAATCTGGAGGGAGGTGCCTCAGAGCTCAGTCCTGGGCCCTGTACTGTTCAACATCTTTACTAAAGACTTGGATGAAGGAGTAGAGGGAATGCTTATTGAATTTGCAGATGGCACAAAACTAGGAGGGAAAGCTAACACCTTAGAAGAGAGAAACAAGATTCAAACTAATCTTAAAAGGATGGAAAGCTTGACCAAAACTAACAAAACAAAATTCAACAGAGATGAATTTAAAGTTCTACATTTAGGTAAAAAATAAAATAATATAAAAAATAAATGCACAAGTATAGTGTTTGAACCTGCTACCGCCGGTTCCACTACCGGCCCATCGGGGCCCAGGGCTGCGGCCGGCGGTTACCTCAGGGAATCCCAGGGACGCCTGGGGGCGTGGCCCAGCTCGTGTGCAACGGGGCAGGGCCCTCAGTACATAAGGAGGGGCTAGGGAGCACAGCGTTCCCAGTGATCAGCAGCACTGTGAGACTGGCCCCCTGCGTGGATTAGAGATCTTTGCAAGTGTGGTAAAGTTTGCGATGGGTGTGTGAGGGCGCGAGTGTGTGTGTACCAGTGCGTGTGTTGTGGTGTGTGTGCAAGGTCTGAGGAGAAGGAGTGGTGAAGGAGTAGTTGGGGGTGGCTGGGGTTACGTGTGTGGAGACGGTCTTAAACTGGGTGCCAGTAGGGAGTGCTTGCTATGTGTTCCCCTCCTTCCCCTCCGCTGCATCTGGGCCCTTCCTTCCTCGTGTACCGGGGGCAGAGACTGCTACGGGATCCTTTCCTATCCTCCCTAAGGCCTAACCTCCTTTCCTGCACTTGTCCCAGCACCCTTCTCCCCCTTCCCCGGGCACGGTGTGGAACTGGGTGGGTGGTGATGCAAGGTAGCAGTAGTACACGTGGTGCGTGGTTCTTCGTATGGAATAAGGGGACTCCGCTCAGGGCCTTGCTGTCCTCCCCCTTGTGATGATCTGGCCTCTTCCCAGTTGCAAATTATAGGGCCATATAAGATCCTGAGGGGTTGTTTATTCCTCCTAGGAAGTAGAGCCCCCTGGAGTGGAAGAGAGCGTGAGCTGGTGTGTGTGCATCTGTCCCCCTGGAAATAGATCAATTATAATGTTGCACACAATTGGGAAGAGTCTTCCCTGCTCCCCTCCAATGCAGATAATTTACTATTGGGTCCCAACTAAGCTCTGCCGAGTAGAGAGTGGAGGGGGGAGGCAGAGCCCAAGCTCAGCTCTCTGAAGAATTCAGCGTGGAGGGAGGGAGTAGCAAGAAGCCACTGGATCAGGGCCGGTAGCCCAGGGGAGAGGTAAGTCAGCATGTGTCCTGGGGCATCCCAGGATCCTCCAATATTTTATTTTTTTCATTTTGAGAGAAGTCATGCAAGATCTTGCACTGGGACTGAGATTTGGTGAAAGCTCAATCCTAGTGTTCAATCTCATGAGAATTTCTCACAATAATTTTTTTAATTCTCATTTTACCCCTACTTTGAAAGGTCAAAACCAGCACCGTTGCCCTTTTTACACAGACACCCCCGTCACCCACTTGTGCGACTGTGTGGGGAGGGGGACGGTGTCTGATCACCTGTGGGGGTGCGTGTGCGCTCTTGCGCTCCACCCATCTCCACTGATCCCCCACAGACAGAGGCATTCGGGGAAATGGAGGAGCCTCCATTCATGGAGATGGGTGTGTGTCCGGGTGCCAGGCCGCACACCCACTGCTGCCTCCACCCATCCCCCCTGCACCGCGGCGCCTCTGGGGTCTGTTTGAAAAGGCCCCTTGAATTGTGCCTGGAAAGTTATAGGTAACCAGTGCAGAGCACAGGTGTAATATGCTCACAGTGACCTGTCACTGAAGTGAGCCGGGCCACCACATTCTGCACCAGCTGCAGCTTCTGAACAGGCATCCAGGGCATAGAGCTCATTGCAGTAATCTAGCTTCTGACCTCGATCCTGAAAATGACATTATAGCACTTAAATGAAGAGGGCAAAGATGAGAGTGATTGATTTGCACATCAGGCTGGAGGGACAGATGATGTCTGAGCTCACATAGTGGCAGAGTTCAGGGTGCTGAAGTCTTGCCACCGGACGCTCCGGAGGTGGAAACTTGAATGTTATGGTAGCCTGGTACGACAAAGGCTGTGATGGATCCCTTCCTGGGGGAGCTCCAGGAATGATCTACTATTTTGACTGCTGCTTTCCTGAGTAGCTCCTCTACTACAGTTGCTGCTGCCTCAGTGGCAGAGCACTGTGGAACAGTGGTAATGTCAGGGCCTGTTTGGTGAAGCAGCTCTGGGGGGAGAGGTATTATACTTGTGCCCTCTATGCACTCGCACTCCTCCTCTGCCACCACTCTCACCTGCCCCCGAATCTCCTGCTCCCTGAACCATCTTCAACCTTTATCCCATGCTGTCCCCCATGCCTGGAACTCCGACCAAGAACACATTTGTTCTGCTCCCAACCTTCAAATCCCTCTTGAAAGCCTACCCCTCCCATCAGACTTTCCCTAGCTCGCAGACTGGTCACTGATGCCTTCTCTACTATTCTTTCATTCAGGGTGTCCTCCTCCCCTGCAATGCATGTGCACCTGTGACTCCTCAACTTTGTGAATGAATTTTTGTCTCCTGCTATGATCCCTTCACCCTTGTCTTCCCTCTCTTCTCTTTTTTAGATTGTAAGGCCCCTGCGGCAGGGACTGATCTCTAATTTATGATTGTACAGTGCCAGGTATAGATTGTGCTATATAAATACTTAGAATGAATTTATTAAGAATAAATAATATGCCTGTCTCTCCCTTATACGATTTGCCTATGATTGGGGACATATATGTAGGAAATTCATTACAAGATCAAGGTGAAGATGTTTTTTTTTAACACTGCACACCTCCCCATCTCTCAAGGAAAAACAAAAATTGAGATGCTGGCATCTCTGTCTGGCAATAAATAAATAAATAAAAAAAAAAACCCATAGCTGAGTTCTGTGCCTCTTAAACAGACCCAGCTGTCCAGCATCAGATGCCAGGTATCAATGTTTGGCAAATGATGGAGCCAAGATTGTAAGGCCTCTGCCAGCCAAACAGACCCTGCCATCCAGGCTCATAAAAGAAGAAAAACATCTCTTCTGAACATCAGCCAGTTTGGGCAGCTCCAGGGACCCTGAGAAGGGAAGCTGGAGATGGCAGAATTTACCCTGCAGATGCAGCAGGTAAATTGTTTTCATGTTTCAATTTCAAAAAAGTTACAAGGGAGAAAAAAATGTTTTCCTCTACTCCCTATATAGGGAGACCGTATCTGACACCGTTGCAGTGGGTAAAAGAGACATGATGGTGGCTTGCTTTGGCTTGTGAGACACTGGCTGCCATACGTTGGCCTACTTCTGCCCCGCGGTGGCTAGGCGGCTAGCTCAGGCTACGTCGGTAACTCTGAGGTCACAACCCAGGCTAAGGGTCGCCCATGCAGACCATGGTGGGCCACAGAAGGTCGGCACATCTGTTCTGACCCACCTTACGTACTGCAGGTGGGAAGCTGCCACGGGCCAGCCGCCATGGCTGCCTGTCATTAGCTGCCATGCCTGTCTGTTATGGTGGGGGCCAGGCGCGCTGGGACCAGGATGGGGACGGACAGTTCTCTACGGGCACGTGCCCAGTGCCCTGCCACAGCCCAGGCCGTGTTCGCTGTGCTTTCCCAGGACGAGGAGCTGCTGTGCTGACCACACGTCTATTTTTACCCAGTGAAAAAAGACTGAAAACTTTATTTATTTATTTATTTATTTAGTTAGTTAGTTAGTTATTTGTATTCCACTCCCTCCAGCCCTACTGCAGCTCGGGGCGACTCACAAGACATTTAAAAACAATATATAAAAACAATTCATAAAAGGGATTACTAAAACAACAAGGAGTTAAAACCACTGGTTAAAAAAACAACCCACCCTTATTTCCACCGCTCCCCCAAAGCCCCTGACGAACAGCCAGGTCTTAGAGGCCTGACGAAAGGTCAACAAGCTGGGAGCTTGAACTTGAACATTCTCTTTCAAATGTATACGCCATCCTTCTCGCAGAGGCTCAGGGTGGGTTATAATCCATAAAACAACAATAAAATTAATGCAATACAAAACTCTCACCCTCATCTCACAATTCCTTCCTTACCCCAAAACTCACCCAAATCCTAACCCTGCCTGCCAAATGCTGCTTCAAATAAAGAAGTTTTACACCACCTCCGGAAGATGCTTCGGTTCAGACTTAAGTGAACCTCCTGTGGAAAAGAGTTCCATATGCTCATGGCAGCAACCGAGAATGCTACACTGCGTAGCGTACCCCTATCCCATGCGAAGGGTAACAGGTGGAACCCCGAAGATGGTTCTCCCGGGCAACTGTAGTGGTCACACTGGGACATGGTAGGATAGGCGGTTTCTCAGATACATGGGACCCAGACGGTTTTTGGCACATGCTTATCTATACTTTTAGCATAACATCATTTAGAACTGTTTTTTCACACCCATCTATGAACTTTTTTCGAGTTATCTAAGAAAGATAATGCACTTACGCACACATGGTCTGAATCATTTGTTCTACTTCTTGGAAGTGCAGTGCTGTTGTAGTACCTAAACAACAGCGAAGAAAAGCTGGTTCCCATGATCCCATTATTTTGAAGTTAGATTAATGAAATGAAAGTTTATTATGTTCAGCTAGAAGAAAGGTGACATTTGAGGTGCATTTCAAAATTTTATAGTGTTTTGTAGTTTGTTTCAGATTTTTTTCTCTCTACCCCATCCCTTTTCTCTCTTTCTCTGGGTGTTTTTAAGCGAGTCATTTCCACACATGGCCACCCACTGTCCATGTGTCCAACTGCTCGTGTGAAGGTAGTGCACAGGGAGGCGCACTCCCATGACCCACGCAGCAGCTATCCATGGTCACACGTAGAGTACCGTCAAAACCTGTGGAGTGCCCTGTGCAGGGCAGGCAAAAAAGGTGCATGGGAAGAGACGTCTACGCATCCCCTGCTCATATGAACCTACGCCCCTGCACAGGTCCACCGGTACCATGGAGATCCGCCGTCACAAATCCTAGACTGGCTTTGCACCCACCCGCATCGCGGCCAGGCCCCTCATCCCGGGTCTACTGGTGCTCCTTAAAGGACATGCACATGAACTACAAATCCGCTTTCAGCTAAAAACAACCTGACATTTGGAGTGGAGGGAAAAGCCAGTGTCATGGAAGGTAGGAGGTCTGCCAGCCAGGTAGGCAGGCAAACAGCCACCCAGAGAGGGAGGTTGCTGGAAGTGTTTCCTCCACTGTTCTTCCGCCCCCCCCTCCCCCCCCCAGGTGGACAGGATGGCTTCACACAAAGTCCTTGCTGTGCTCTACCACCCAGAACCTCTGCTCCATGGGAACAGCCGAGCTCAGGCCATAGAGGACAGCCTTGGCGTTGGTGCTAAGGTACGTTACCGTCTGCCTCCGCTCCCCTCATTGGGAGGTTGCAGGCTTCTGTAATGCCTTCATCAGCATTATTTGGTTAGAAATTTCCTGAGCTGAAACTTTGCAAGCTAGCTCTGAACTTAGTCCGGATTTTTATACTTGACTTCTTCATAAAATCCTTGAGACACAATTTTGTAATGAGAATGATAGTAGGTCTTTGCTTATGGGTACACAAACAGTATTAAGGAGTGTACAGGGAGTATTGCATTTTCTTTTTTATAGTCTAAAATGTATTTCTGTAAATTTGTTGTGGTCACCGAAGAATAATGCAGTGAACCAAGGCTCCAACTAGATTATATCAAATCTGTAAATATTAAAAAATGAAGAGTTCTTTTGTGCTTACATGAAATAATTTTATAGCACTGTTATAATACAATGCTGTGAATGTTACAATTCTTAACCCAGAAGCAAAAAAAGTGCTCAGAAAACAATTTTTTTAGGTAATAATTATATCACTCAGTGGCACTTTTAATCTTGGTAGTTTGATTTAATATTGTGGTACGGTGGTGGTACGGTGGTGGTTGTCTCCACGCGCTCATCGAGAAATGCCAATTTGTAGATCCACTATTACCTTGAAATAAGAAAATCTGTCATTTCCCAACCCATGATATGTAGGATGCCTCTTTGTTAGGAAAGGACATTTTCAATATTAAACAGAAGTATTGTGAGAGTGACAGATGACATTGTACAAACCTATCCTTTCCCTATTCCTCTTAATGAAGTGTTCAATTTATAGTTGTTTCATAACTCCTGACTTCCTAGGCATAGTTACACTCAAGTACAGGAGTCCTATTCCAGTGGATTTGTGTGAGCCAGAACAGTAATATGATGGCAGCATTTTAGTTACCTATTTGCTAAAAAAACTCTGCCATGTCTGTCCCATCCAAAAAACCCTTTTCATGGTGAGTAGAATGTGTTGGTCGTAAAGTAGCTGCTGCTTGCAATGTGGCTTATTTTATTAATTTATTTTTTAAACCCTTTCTACTCTGTCCCCCCTGCCACAGGCAGGGCAGACTACACGTACCTCCATAGGGATTGCATTGTGCCATGCGGAACCCTTGCACAGATCTTACGTGGATTCCATGCAGACCCCACTTGGAATTGCAGCCATTATCTAGCTCTTTATGAGTTATTTCAAAAAAGGAAAGTGTCATTAATATACTCATAGTCTTTCACTAGCCGAATTGTTGTTAGCTTTTTAACATTTCTACCCACGGCATTAAAAGTGCATGCTATGTTTGCTTGGTACTGCGCCTTGTTTATAGAGCTTTTAGGTGTAAATTATCTAACCAGATGTTCAATCACCGAGGGGAAACAAGTTAAGCACAAATTAACACAGTCCTCATTTATCAAGTATTTAATTCTCAGCAGTAGGCCGTTAAAGCAAGTTTTGTTGTTCTCCACAGTTTATTTAGATATTGATATCAATTAAACAGAATGTTGAATTGTGTTTTGCAATATGGGAAATATGCAAATCAGAGTAGTAACTAATGGAGAAAATAAAATGATTGCAGGCAGGATACTGAAATTGAATTAACCTGTTCATTACCATCACACCTTGAGCATTTCCTGCTTTTAACATTTTGTCTCTGGTTGGCATAGGCCCTGCAAAAACATAGGCACATTGTTAATAATCCACTTAAGTGAATAGGGTATTCTATGTGTAGCCCAGGTCTGCTTGCCCCTTGCAAACCCTAGTCACATAACATTCCCCCTCCCCACAGGAAAGCCTACAGAGGCTGTTCTCCATGTGCATTAAGACAGCATAATTGAGGCACATAATAAATGCGTAAAATGGCACAGTGGAATCCAAGTCATACTTGTGCAACTCAAAACTCTGGTTCAGCTGAAGAAATACGTTTTCCAGTCCTAAGTCTATCAAATGGATTGCTTCTTGTACTGGATAAGTCAAATGATGTACCCTGATTGATAACTCATAGGTTTTCAGGTGCATAGAGTATACTCATCCTTCTTCAAGTATCATCAGTATCTTTGAGTGAATTAATGATTTTTTGATGGCATGCAGTTACATTTACTGTTGTACAAACGATCCAAGCTTGCAGTGCATTATAGCCGTTCTCCCATCCCCTGCTTGCATTGCAAGCCCTGCAGCTCATGTGAGTGGCATGGAACAGGGATGCTGTGCATTACATTGTAAGTCTGGAGCTCAGCGTGCAGCTGGCAGTGCAGGTTTCGGTTCCTGTTTTTCAGTGAGTGGTAGGAACAGAAGTGAATCTGGACTACATTGCAAGCTTGTAGGGTAATAGTCTTTTAACAACATACTGGCAAATCATTAATTTGAGACTGGATATTTTTTATTTGGGAGGGAAAAGTAGTGCTTGAGTAAAACTTATTCTGCATCACACATATAACTTCTGCATAAACGTTTATAAAGGTCCCATAGAATTCAACTTAACATGATTCCACTGTGTATTGGAAAAATCAAAACCCATTTACAATTGAAATCTGGGTCATGCAGGGGTGGGTGTAATGGGACAGGGTGTATGTTCTGATAGATAGGATCAGGGAACATGACGGGAGATGGGGGGAAACAGGGATTGGATCCCCCATTGTGACCTGTTGGGTGCTTCTCCCAAGCTACCGTGATTGGCAGCTGTTGGAGACAGGATGCTGGGCTAGATGGACCATTGGTCTGACCCAGTATGGCACTACTTATGTTCTTATGAGGTGTGTACAGTGGACCCATGCCTCCCTCAACCATGGACCCTTGGTAGAAGTGCCTTACACTTCAATAACAGTTTCACAATATGAATGAGACACAGCTGAATCTTTTCAGTGCTGTGTATGTATCTCTGACAGCTGCCTCTATGCATGATCTAACTCAAGTTCATTATTTTCAATGCAGGGACTAGATGGGCATCATGTGTCTTTGGGACTGGAGGGACATCATGTGCGTTTAGGACTTAAGTACCTTTTTACTGTTGGTTTATTGTAAGCGGAGGCAGTGGTATTGTGTTAGCAGGGTGCCTGCCATCCCTGTTTTCTTGAAGCATCTGATGCCTGTGGCTCACTGGATCTTTATAGGTTTTTATACCAGACGTACAGTCAGAGTAGTGTGGGACAAATGACCACCAAGACATTCTTATGCCAGCTGAAGAGGGATAGAGGAGATCTAAGAAAGGCAGAAGTATACGGCTAAGTAGCAGAAAAACTGAGCGTGTAAAGTGGGGAAAATGAGGATGACAGCAAAAAGGAAATAGGTAAGTAAAATCAATGTCCCATTCCTTGGTTACTATACCTCATTGATTTAATAATAAACCTACTTCAAATTGTTTTTCTTTCATTGCTTTCATGAAGGTGGCAAGGCAGCTGTTATGTCTTTATAGATTATACTTCCTTTTGGGCTTGAAGCCTGAGATGTCTTGCATGAAAATAACCTGTACCATGCAGTGGAGGCTGGTAGAGTTGCAGGCTGGTGGGCAGGAGGGCACGGTCACCAGCAGAGGGCATGGCCACCCAAACGTAGCATTGCTATTAAAATGATTAAAAAACAACACACTAAACAAGAATATTTTTATTTATATAGCCCCGCCTCCCTCCCAACAACACTGAGAATACATCACAAAAACATAACACTAAAGTAAAATAAAAACCAAACATCTATTAAAAACCCAATTAAAACAGTTAAAGGACAGAGGAACAAATATATTAATGGGAACCAGCAGACCTTGGACTCAAGGCTAGAAAGGGTTTACCACGCAGAGGTTTGCCGCTTGTAAACAAAGCGTGCCCGACACTGTTTTTGCATAGTGAATAGTTCAATTATCCAGGCTGTGATTGAAGTCTGGGATATCTTTAATCATCTGCTTTTCTATGGACAGCATTGGTACTATGTTTAGTCTTTTCTCTGACATTGTGCTTCCCAGGAAAGTTTTTATTCTTTGTATAGTGGAGAGTGATCACTTTGATTCTACAGTTGTCATCAGAGCGGTCACAACAATTGGCAGTAATTTCACTGGTTCTGCAAAGAAATCCTGCAGATTCTTGTCCCAAAGTGTGTGCAGTAGTGTGGAGGCATCCTTCACATTATGGAATTCTTGCCTCCTATACAAGACAGAAACCTCTGTCTTCACTCTGTCTTCCTGCAGCATTCGGTAGGTGTCCACTGCCGCAGTTAATGCCGTCAGTGGAAAGCGCCAGTAATGTACTTCAAACAAAGTCGCCTGTACGGGAAGCATGGACTCTCTGGGAGGTTGAAGGTAGGGGAGGGCTCATTGATAATGGAGGATATGGAAACTTGGGCAGGTTCCCCAATGAATAGTAATATGGATAATGGGAAGGATTCATTGTTCATAAATTTTCTTGACGCGGAAGATCTGGTGCAGCGAGTGGTTAGTGATGCGATACCGATAGAGGTTCCTTTGGGGAGTAGGAGTTAGCCAGTTTAAAGTACCCATTGCCGGCTGGAAACCAGGATCCCCCCCTGGTAGTAAGGGTGGAGGTGATCCAGTCTAAGGCAATGGTTGGGGTTCGTCTGGAATTAGACTGCATAGAGGGGGATTGGGAAACGGGTCTCCTCTATGTAGGTAATCCTGGAACCAGTCACCCCACACAGACTAGTGAGAATTGGTCTAAATACTGTGAGTTGAATGAAGGGGAGATGGGAGAAGTAGATCATTCCCACAAATCCCGGCCTGGTGATGTAAATTTAGATCTGTACCTTAATAAATTGAGGATGGTATTGAAGGAGGGGAAGAGGTTAGAAGGAGGATTGGTAGGAGCTGGGATATTAGGGCATGGCTTGGTCTGGCCCTTTCTCATACAAGATATAACGCTCACAGAGACCGCTAGGACAGGTGGTGGGGGAGAGATTGTATGTGGGAGCATAGAACCTGCAATCGATCCTGAGGGTTCCCCAGTGCCTTTGGACATGGGGGGGGCAACAGGATGTAGGAGTTAAAGCCAAGATTGAATGACCTATTGGGGGAGGGGCACCCCCCCGCCTTGAGCATTCTTTTCTGGAATGCGGAGGGTTGGAAATCCACAATCCATAATCCAGGGTGGTACCCCTTCCTAAAATACTTTAATATAATTCTACTACAAGAGACATGGAGTGTGGAAGCCCCAACCTTCCCTGGGTACGAGGTCTTCTGGAAGAAGGTGACTAAGTCAGCCACTAATGGTAGACCGAGTGGGGGAGTAGCTTGCATGATAGATCGCACTGAAGGTAAGAATGGTGCCTCTCCCCGGACGCACCAATCTTTGCTTGTCGATGTGTATTACAGTATGCTGCTAGGGAGCTGGTGGTAGCCTCCGTTTATGTACCCCTTCAGAATTCAGTTGGGTATGCCCCTTTACTGATGTCCGGAGACTTTAACGCACGGATGAGCACTGTCGATCAGGCGCTTATTCATCATGGGGGTTACTGGCTAAATAAGGATTGTTCATCTTTGAGGGTCAGACGGGGGAAGGATGTAGGCTTGAACGGAAATGGACTTGCGCTTGCTAAATTAATTTATGCAATGGACCTGTATACATTGAATGGTCGGGGGTGGAGGGACCACCCAGGTGAACTTACATTTCTATTAATGAGAGGCTCTAGTACAATCGATTACATAACAGTCTCGGCTACTTTGGTATCCCTGCTTAAGGATTTCCAGGTGGGTTTCTGGCCGGAAAGCGACCATATGGTCCCGATTTGGTGAGGAGAAAATGGGGAAAGGAGTTGGAGGGCACATTGACCTCTGTTCTCCATTCCCCGGTTGATGAGCAATATGTCAAGGAGCTGTTTGAGAGCTCAGCCCTAAGTGTGTTAGTGGAATGATATCAACGGATAGTGGAATGGCTCAAATCTCAGCTAGTCGTCAGGAACACGGAAGGGCGATACTGAAAGAAGGGGCAGGATGCGCTGCCCCTTTGGTTCAATAGAGACTGTTGGAAGGCTCGATCCATTTTGAGGTGCCTCTATCGGCAATTTAGGAGCTCGAACAGGAATGAGTTCCAGTGTGAGCTGGCTAGCAGTAGGTGGGACTATAAAATACTATTAAAGGAAATGAGAGATAAATATTACAGGCAAGCCTGGGAGTGTCTAGGCAAGGACGCCAAAGACCCCAATTCTCTGAAATTCTGGAAATTGCTGAGAGGGATTGGAGGGGGGGCAGATGTGATGAGGTGCCCCCAAGGGCAGATGTCGGTGGTGCCCACAGTTTGGGAGGAACATTTCAGGTCACTTTTTTCCCCACTCGACTCTACTAAATGCTCCTTAGTGCTGGAGCTCTCCCCGAATACTGGTGATTGGGCCCCTGTTACCCCAGATATGGTATTGGACCTGATAGGTTCCTTAAAAGGGGGTAAAGCCCCAGGTGTGGATTTTCTCCCACCGGAATTTCTGAAAGAAGGGAGAGAATGGTGGGCTCCAGTGCCCTTTTCACGGAGATTAATGCCTCTGGTGATATCCCCCAGGACTGGGGCGAAGCCATGGTCCCTATGTATAGGAAAGGCTGCCCCACGAACCCTAGAAACTACCAACCCATTAGTCTACTTAGTGTAGTGAGTAAATTGTACGCTAAGTTTTTATTATTAAAAGTTAAAGGATGAATGGATGATAAGGGACTTTTGGGGAAGGAGCAGAATGGCTTTAGGGAGGGGATGTCGACTTATGACCACTGTTTCGTCCTGATGCATTTGATACAGAAATATGCTGCCCCCTGAAAGGTGCTGTATGCGGCTTTCGTGGATCTTAGAGCTGCATTCGACTTAGTTCCGAGGGGAAGATTATGGCAGAAGCTAGACTCCCTAGGTGTAGACAGGAGATTGTTATTCCTTATAAGTAGTTTATATAGGAACACATGTATTAGGGTAAGACTAAATCAGCAGGGAGCCCTCTCTGAGAGAATTAGAACGGAACGGGGAGTTAAACAGGGCTGGGTGCTGGCCCCGTCTTTATTTATAATATATCTCAATGACTTAGAAACGGTGCTTTTAGCAGAACGTTGTCATCCCCCCACCCCCCCAGATTGGAGATTCCGACACCCCATGTCTCTTATATGCAGATGACACTGTGTTACTCTCTCGGACGCAGGTGGGCTTGAGATCTGCCCTAGAGGCTTTTGGGTCATATTGTAGGGAAAATCTTCTAGAGATTAATCATGATAAGACAACGGTGGTGGTCTTCTTCCGTAGGAAGCGGACCCATAAGTGGTGGATAGGAAATAGTGTGATTGAGCAAGCTAGAGTTTATAAGTATCTGGGGCTCCTGTACCAGGCTAACGGCGGTTGGACAATGCAGTTTCAGGCCATTAGGGATAAGGTCAAACAACTTACTAAAGTATGATTTACTTTTTTTAGATCCCGGGGGGGACAATTGGTTACCCCGCCCATTAAAATATTCTACCAGAAAAGTGCCCTGGCACTGTTATATGGTGTCCGTTTATGGGCTTTAGGGAGATGTAAAAATTTAGAAAGACTCCAAACTGGTTTCCTCTGCTCTCTGCTAGCAGTCCCTCTGGGTGTGATCAATCATGTGCTTACAATGGAATGTGTTTTATGCACCTTCCAGGAAAAGATCTGAGCAGGGGCTATCAACTACTGGCTGAGGTTAAGTTTCCGAATGGCCGCCCCATTATCTCTGCTAGTCGTAACGGATAAAATTCCCAACAATTGGATGAAGCTGGTAGATGACAAAGTCAAAAGACTGGGCTTCAGCTAAGAGGCCTTGTCCTGTTTGGAATATAAGGGTGTGAAAAAATTGGTTCTGGGAAGGCTTGCGGATACCACTCGGCAAGAAATGAGAGCATCAATAAGGGAGAGTGGGTCCCTTGGGGCATATCTGCCGCTGGCTAACAGTACCCTCTCTTCAATGCTCTATAGGGATTGTGGCCTCATGCCAAGGAATAGGAGGGTGTTTCTCATGGCCAGAACCAACTGTTTTCCCTCGGCATTGGTTGAGGGTAGGCATATGGGAAGAGCTCTGGCGGAGTGATTCTGTGGTTATGGTACCCACCGGGTAGAGACCATTAAACACATATTACTCGATTGCCCATTATATGTGGAGATTCAGGAGAAATGTTATAACCTCCTTAATTGTACCCTTTCCGGGTAGTTCTGGGGAATTTTATGTGAAGTTGTTATTGGGGGACCGACCGGTACAACAGAGTCACCGAGAAAGTGGCTGTATTCTTGGGGTATGTGTTCTCCACGAAGTTAAATTATGACTCCAACTGCCCCTCAGACTATGCTTAATAAGTAAAGTTGGAGGAACCTGGCTAGGCCTGGGAGATCAAATTGTCTATGGCCATAGGGTCTATACTGCATTTTAGTTATTTTACCGTTGTGATTATGATTTTAAATTTTCTAAATTTTAATATATTTGTGGCCTGTTGGGTCTATGTTTGTGCTGTCTTGTTGATTTGTGTTCTAGTTGCAATGGCCTTGGTCACGCAGTAAAGTAATAAATGAATGAATGAAGTCACCTGTAATAATGTTGCACGCACTAAATGTTTAGTGAATGCAAATTGTTCTTTACCTTGTGAAATTCTGATGTCACAAACTTCTACCGTGGCTTGACCCAGGGCATCCATGGTGGTTCTGCTTGTGCTGAGCCAAGATTTCTCAAGTAACTCAAAGCACAGGTCTTCAGTGGAGTCTCTGACTCCACTGATGCTGATAAAGCACAACATAAATCTGTGAATTGCTACTGAGTCAATGATTCTTTTCTGAAGTTCTTAGTAGAGCATATCCAGATGAGGCATTATTTTGTGTAATAGAAACAAAAAGCAGAGGAACCCCCTGTCTGCTACCAGCATCTGAATAAATCACCTGGCCTCACAAACAGTGCTGGCATAGAAATTCTCTGATCTTATTTACTTAAAACATTTGATGAGATCCTCTTGATGTTCAAAGACCATAGTCACTGTCTGGATGCGGAAGTTCCAATATGTTTCAGGTGCTCTTGGGAACCTTCTTTTTACAACTGAATCCAGAACTTCAGTCCTTTTAGGAGAACATGAGAAGAAAGCTGCGAAGCCGGACAAATCCGCGAAACATACCTTCACTTCCTTTATTTTGGACACCACTTGCTGCATTGTTAAATTTAATTGATGGGTGTAACGGGGAATATAATGGACATTTGGGTATGCATCCCAGATCCTGTTGATCTTGTTAGACTCTCACAGTGGCCTTTGATATAGTTGGCAATGAGGTGGTGTTGACACAACTGCGAGGTCTGTCAACTGCGAGGTAGGTGGGACTACTCTTGAGTGCTTCTGTTCATTCCTGTCAGGAAAGTACCAGAGGGTAGTGATGGAAGATTGCTCGTTGTCCCCCTGTGGTGTCCCACAGAATTCCATCTTGTCTCCCCTTTTGTTTGATAGATATTTGAGGCCGCTGGGTGAGATTATTCAGAGGTTTGAAGTGAAGTGCCATCAGTGTGCCGATGACACTCAGCTCTACCTCTCCTCTTCATTTGACCCAGGTCATGCCGTCTCGGTGCCTACCCAATGCCTGACTGCTGTTGGGGATTGGACGAGGGTGAGCTGATGGAAGTTGAATCCAGATTAATTAATGAATTTATTTATTTATGGTGATTGGTCAATCTTGTGTCTTGGAGGGGATTGGGGCCTTTGTTATTGAGGGGGCCCTGCCCCCTCTGGTTACCCAGGTTCGCAGCCTTGGAGTGCTTCTGGACCCTGTGCTGTTCCTGCAACACTGGGTTGTGGCAGTGGCCAGGAGCGCTTTTCACCAACTCCATCTGGTGAGGAAAGTGCAGCCCTTGCTTTCTGACTCCAATCTGACCACCATTATTATTATTATTATTATTATTATTATTATAAGCATTTGTACAGCACCAGCGACATACATGGCACTTTACAAAAAATAAGATAGCCACGGTCCCTGACCGAGGGCTTACAATCTAAAGACGGGGAGGGATGCGACATTCATGAGGATGCGAGAACTCAGGTTTATGTTCTTGGCTTGGGTACAGTAAAGCATCATCCATGATTTCATCACATTGAGGGTAGACAACTGCAATGTGCTCTACGTGGGGCTGTCCTTGGTGACTGTCTGGAAGTTGTAGCTGGTGCAGAATGCAGCAGCCTGGCTCCTTTCAGGGGCGGGTTGCTGTGAGCATATTTTACATCTGCACTGGCTCCTTATAGCCTTCCAGGCAGAATTCAAGATGCTGGTTCTGACCTTTTAAGCCCTAAATGGCCTGGGCCCCACCTATCTGAGAGACCGTCTTTTCTACCATGCTCCATTGTGACCCCTGTGGTTGGCCAGGAGCGCTCTCCTGCAGGCACCACTTGCTGGGTACCACCAGCATTTGATACCGTTGATCATGAGGTATTGATGACACATGTGCGTGATCTGGCTGGGGTGAGCGGGGCTGTTTTGTAATGGTTATATTCTTTCCTAGCTGGAAGATCCCAGTGGGTGCTGCTGGGGGACTCTTCATCGCCTCCCATGTGGAGTGCCGCAGGGTTCTATTTTTTCCCTGTCTTCTGTTCAATGTGTATATGCAGACCCTGGGCGAGATCATCAGCCTTGATGACCACAAATGCACCGCTTTTCAACTGCTGGATAATAAAATTCCTCGTCACATACAGTCAAGTCGTTCGTTCTGAATTGTTTTTGAAAGACCCCTGAAGATGGTAACACTCTGCAGATGTTTTTCCTTCACAGTATTAGTGCTAGTCACCAGGTTCACCAGGCCTCGAAATACCCCTAGATTCCCCAGTTTCATCGTGCCCACGCAGTGCTAACTCTCAATAACTCTTATAATATTTATGAGAATTTTAATGGTTTTATTGTATTTTAATGTTTTGGAAGCCACCCCGGGCTGCATGGCAGGAGGGGCGGGGTATAAATTTATGAAATAAATAAAAATAAATAAATCACCACAAAACTGTATACAGTTAACTATCTTTGAAAGTATGTACCAGTTGTACTTGACTTTTTGGTTATGCTTTCTTAGAATTGCATGGTAGGCTTCATCTATTTGTTCTGCAGTATTTCTGATGCCCACCGTTGCCAACTGTAGGGAGCTCTCCATGTGACTTCTGCATTCTTCGTGTTTCTTAGTCTGTTCAGTGAGATGCTTTAGGTGTTTTGGATGAGATACTTTACGTCCTTCACTCCTGTGTGTCTCCACGGCTTTTCACCCCCAAGCAACAAACAGGATATGGAGAACAATGCACTTTTGGTAGCACTGCCACATAGCCAGCCCTTCCACTCAAAACACACTCTGCTGAACCTCCGTGTATAATCTTTGTCTTTTTCTCATGCAGCTCACTCAATATGTAGACCAGGACAATCCGGTCCCAGCTCTCTCTCGACACTTTTCAGTCAAACTCAGTCTTGAGAATGGGGTTTCAAGCACTGCATCTACTGTGTTCATTTTTAGTGGCTGTCCTCGCTGCTTTTGTCATGTAAAATAAATTGATCTTAGGCATTTTATGGCAATAAGCTTTGCAATATTGTCTGTCCAAAACTGATTCCCAGAATGCAACTGCAATCAGTTTGGGACATATGAATGCAATTTTCTTTATGAAGCACACTGTACAAAAAACCTCAACTGTGTACTCTTGAAGAGCTATTACAATGGTTTCTAAGTCTTTAAGGAGAGCAAAAACCTTTAGTATAATGCCCCTCCAATCTTCCTCCTTGACAAAGATATGTAGGCAATCCACAGAATGACAGGCAAATTGCAGTTTCTGAATGATCTGAGAACTCTTTAGATCATTCAGAAAAGTTTGTTTACCCTACAAAAGCGGTTCATTTATCCCAAATGTTTGTTACTCCCTTCCCCCCACACCATTGAATTGTGAGCGGATTGACCGCAGGTTTCTGGCATTGTCCAGGGCAACTCCCAGATAAGCAGACGGATCACAACTCTGCCTCCAGCAAGTTCCCCAGATTTGGGTGGCTTGTTCTGCTGGCGGTGCTCCGGAAAGTTCTAGAACACCACAACCAGGGCTGGAGTGGAATAGGCAGCACCTGCAGCCACCTAAAGATCTGGCAGCCTGCATTTCCATGGACGGGCCACCCAGGTGTGAGCCAGAGCCAAGCTGTGGGTGCTGTCTAAAAGCACCCAATGGGCTACATATTCCTCGTCTCTGGCCCAAACATTGCCATATAATTTAGAACTGAATTAAACAGTAGGTGCACAGATCCCTCAGTAGCTTTGTTTCTTTTTCTTGTAGCTGATGTTGAAGTTGGAGGACAAAATCTTCCCTTTTTAGTCTGCAGGTCCTGCAATCGGAGAAAGCAGGCTGTGAACCCCAGCCTCAGGGCATCAACTTTCTCCTCCCTTTTGGAGTAGCCACCTCCTTCTAGGCATACTTGAACTGACTGGAAAATGCCCATCTTCCCCTTATACACTTTCTCATAACATATCGTTACATTACAAATATAATACAACACTTTTAAACATTGAGTACATTTGATCTAGAAATATACACTTTACTACGTTACTACAGCTTATAATACTTAAGGCAATAAAACTTCCTACAAGGACTCTAACCCAACACATGCCCTGCAATCAGTCAAAGCAGGCTCTAAGCATCACCTCAGAGAATAAGCCTTCACCTCCCTTGTGGTGTAGCTTCCTCCTCCTGGCCCTAGCTAAACTGACTGGAAATGCCAAACTGAGCATGCTCAGTAGTTCTCTCATGCTTCAGTCTAGACGACTGAGCAAGCAGCCATGTTTTTTTCTCGCACGATAATTCTCGTGAGTTCAGGCACCAGGATCAGTTTCCTGGTAATTGCCCTAACCTGGGATGAATTCTTTGTGAGAAATGAAATAAATAAATAAGCAAATAATTACTGTGCATGTACAAAATGGCCGCTGGTCCATAATCCCCAATAGAAATTCAGTCAATTATTTGGATTAAAAGTAAAAAGGAAGGAATTTCATCAACGGTTGCTCAGTTGTACAGGAGAGCAATAAAGATGATCATAAAGTGCGGACAATTAACATTTTTGAAAGATTTAGTTCTGCGAAATCATAAAGGAAGGCGTAAATTGAATAATATGGAATAGTGAGTGTAAATTAACTGTAAGTTACACATACTGATGATTTGCAGTATTTTTCTTGCAGTAGAATTAAAAATTGACACTTTACAGGTGAAGTTTTTCCATCTCCAGTCTCGTCACCACCCCCGGAAAAATTAGAAATATTGACACTTTAGATGCTTTGGTAGGAAAAAACCAGCACCGATGATTAATCTGTTTAGTTCTCTGACATTTACACAGCTCATTGTGTAGCTCTGATGCTCCTTTAATAGACTTGAATATTAATGGGAGATTTGGTTAAACCTGAAAGCTGTTTGTTTAGTAAAATCACTGGAGAAATAAGAATGCTTCATCAACTTCAGATTTTTATCACAGGTTTTATGACATATCATGGAACATAAGTGCTTTTATGACTTGTAAAAATTGCTCCAATATTTGACATTCTGTGCTTCAAGGAATCCTGATTGGCAGTTGATTAGACTTTTGCTCAAGTCATTATCTTCTTTAGTGAAATTAGTTGGCTAGAAAATTGCATTGTAATTCATTAAGGAGGAAACTAGCATTTCAAAAACTCTCAAGGCTATGATCCTCTGTTTATTTAGTATATAAATTATTCCCTTAACGTCTTCTAATAAAACACTGATATCTGCTTCTTTTATTGATGTGTATCACTATACACCTTCTGAGCATTTTTTCTTCAAATTTAGTAATATATTTGTTCTCGAGGTTGGAACGGGTTCTAATGTAGAAGATAGAATGGGCTCCCCATCCTCTCTTTTGGTGGCAGGGAATGTGGCTACAACAATACATGTGGGTTCCCCAAGCTCATGGATTCTGGTGCAGCTGTCCTGCCGGGCACAGCTAGGCCCTGGTTTGTTCTTCCTTTATTTATTTATTTACTTATGGCCAAAGCCAAATAATACATAATGGCTTGTACAAAAAGCCAAATTAAAAACACAAACATATACAACCCTGAAACCCAGGGAAATTAAGTTCAAACCACACAGAAAACATCGTAAGATTTTTGTTAATAATTGCAATTTATATAATAATTAAGCAATCAAAATTCAAATTAATTATGTTAAACATTCATTAGTAAGTATCTTGTTCCTTACTTTATTATTATTATTATTATTATTATTATTTTATTAGCATTTATATAGCGCGAGCAATATACCTGGCACTTTACAGAGATTAAGATAGCCACGGTCCCTGCCCGAGAGCTTACAATCTAAAGACAAGGGGAGGGGAGACAGGGAAGGGGCAACAGAGGGGAGACAAGGGATGAAACAATCATGAGGATGTGAGAACTCAGGTACATGTTCTTGGCTCGTTACAGTACATTGGGAGTTTGCAGAAAACAGGTGGGGGATAATCCTGGTTGGGGATGGTTAGCAGGCATTAGGAAGGGCAGAGCGGAAGAGGTGGGTTTTGAGGAGGGATTTGAAGGTACGAAGGGAGGGGGCAAGGCAGATGTCAAATAGCATGCCAATGCAAACAAAATTGTAACTGTGCTCTGCTGAAGAAGCCGAAGTGTTTTCTGAAAATAATCAAAATGCTGTATAACATTAGGTTTAATAATGGGAAAAAGATATTTATTTCTAAGTGGCAAGTACAAGGGGCATGTCCAAAGGAAGTGCTCTATATCTTCTACCTCAATGCCATTACAAGGGCAACATCATAAATTGTAGGGGATTTTCTCCCACCTTCCTTTTTGCTCCATTAACGCAAGCTGGTTAAAGCAGAACCTTGTTATTATTTCTCTATGGCAGGGATTGGGGAGGAGCATAAGATAATGAACTTGTAAGGTTTGTTCTTCAGTCCTTTCCCAAATGGTTTGTACAAGACACTGAGCAACCTGGCACCAGTTCAGAAAAGCACTTAGGAATATACCTATTAAAATTGTCAATTTTAGGATTTTTCACTTTTCATAAACATTCTTTTTCAAGACTGCTATGAATAAGTATATAATGTACCAACCAATTCCTTGAAAAAAACAACAACCAGAAAACCAATTAATCTGGTAAAACTTTGGGTGGGTTCAGAAGTGACGTGTTCCAGTTCACCACAGTGAATCTCACCCCAGTGTGAACGGATTCACCGCAGACTTTGGTGATACGTGCGGCCCCAACAGAAGTGAAAGGATTGTGACCACCGCCCGGGGGCAATCAGAGAGAACATGGGCTGGGGGAACACAACAGACATGCAATGGAGACGTGGACCGCGGTTCGAGCCCCAGAATGCACCATGGCTGGGGTCAATTCCTTCCACTGCGGCTGTGGGTTTCCGTTCAGAAGTTACTTTTCATTCACCCCTGCCGTGGTGACCATTCACCACACTTCTGGACCTCCTCCCGCCCCGACCTCACGAAGGGTGGTTATCTTCACCGCGGGCCGCATTTGACTGTGGTGAACATCTGGATGCGAACAGACAGACATGCACGGCACTTTCACCACCACCCACGTTTGACTGAGGTTGACTGTGGTGGACATTCACCGCGTCACTTCTGAAATCACCTTTTGTGTCCAACAATGGGCATTAACAATCAGATACATCTAAGACTTGCTGAGACATATTTTTTACATACTTTGCAGACAAAATTGCTCACATTGAGCACGACTTTGTCTCCACCATTTTAGAAACAGTGGCAGATTCAGAGGTTGCAAGGGCCCCATCTGATCATGTGTTGTGGGATGAATTTCAATTGGTGACACCTGCCGAGGTGGCCGATGTCCTGGAGTCTGTTTGGGTCACAACTTGTGAATTAGACTCATGCCTGTCCTGGTTGGTCATGGTCGCCAGGGAGACATTAGGGCCAGTACTGACCAAGGTAATTAACACCTTCCTTTGGGAAAGGAGGGTTCCAGACTTCCTCAAGGTTGTGGTCTGGACCCTCCTCCCTCCCCTCCCTCCACTCTCTTGATGTGGATGCTCCAGTGCGTTACTGGCCTGTCTCTAAATTTTTCTTTTTATGGGGGGTTATTCCACAGGTGGTGGCCCCGTAGCTCCTGGTGCATTTGGACCGCACCAGTTTTCTTGATCACATGCAGTCAGGCTTTCGCACGGGTTATGGCATGGAGATGACATTGGTGGCTTTGTTTGATGACCTCCTAGTGGAACTAGATAAGGGTTGTATGACCCTTCTGGTTCTACTGGATTTATCTGCAGGTTTTGATACCATGAAACATGAGATGCTGGTGACTCACCTCCAGGACCTGGCTAGGATGGATGGAACCATTTTACGATGGTTTCGTTCTTACCTCACCGGTAGATCACAGCAGGTGGTCCTAAGGGACTGCACTTTGTCCCCTGGGGCTCTCTTGTGTGGGGTCCCACAGGGTTCCATTCTGTCCCCTCTCTTGTTCAATGTGTATGTGAAGCCACTGTGGGAGGTCGTACGCAGCTGGGGAGTTAGTTGTCACCAATATGCAGATGACAGGCAGCTGTATATATCTTTTACATCCGACTCTGGCCCTGCTGCCTCCTTGTCCTAGTGCCTGGCCGCTGTGTGGGACTGGATGAGCTTGAGCTGAATGAAGCTTAATCCTGATAAGATGGAGGTGATGTTGGGGGGGGGGCTCGTTGATCTGGGAGAGGGGAACACTCCTATTATTGGGGTCATTCACTCTCCATTGGTTCCCTGTGTGTGAAGCCTGCGGGTGCCCCTGGATTCCCAGCTGCACTTGGATTCCCAGGTGTCGGATGTGGCCAGGAGTGCCTTTCGCCAACCACATCTGGTGAGGCAGCTTTGCCCGTATGTCTTGGACTCGGACCTCGCCACCCTCATCCATGGATTTGTCACCTTGAGACTGGACTATTGTAATGCACTCTACGTGGGGCTGCCCTTTGTGATGGTTCGAAATCTGCAGCTGGTGCAGAATGCTGCGGCCCGTCTCTTGGCCACGCTGGGCCAGGCCGTAGGTAACACATTACACCAGTGTTCTGATCTCTGCACTGGCTGCCTATTGTCTTCTGGGCCCGATTCAAGGTGCTGGTCTTATAAAGCCCTAAATGGTCTGGGTCCTACTTATTTGAAAGATTGCCTCACCTCATGGGCCCTTGGGCGGTCTCTGCGGTCATCTGGGAGTACCCTCCTGGAGATCCTGCATTTCCGGTGGGGTCTTACAGGTAGGAGGGCGTTCTCAGCAGCTGCGCCGTCACTTTGGAATGCCCTTCCATTGGAAATCCGCCTCAGCCCGAATCTCCTTGCCTTCCAGCAAAGTTGTAAGTCCTGGCTCTTCCACCAGGCGTTTGGCGGGGGGGAAGAAGTTGATGAGATGGGTTAGGGGATCAGTTAGGATTTTTACAAACAGCTGGGAATTTTATCAATTTTGTAACTTTTATTCTATGAAATTTTCTTTGTCTTATTGGCTATTATTTTAGTATTTATATTATTGTTGTTTATTTTTTGTATTTTTATATTCTGTGAGCTGCCTCGAGTCGCCTTGTGCGTGACGGACATGATAGAGATCATTGAAATAAATAAATAGTTGTGTTAATACTTGTGTGCATTAGCTAGATGGAAAAGATGGTAGCTGTATTGTACTACGAATTATGTGGTAAATTTATAATTTGTCTAATATACAAGGTGTTAACAATACTGAAACAGCGCAGGAAAAAGCACTTTTACTAATTCTGTTTTAGCCCATAAAATAAGATGAGGAAGAGGGAGCAACAAGCCAGAGAGTAAAGTAAGGGGGACACATGAGAGCCCAGCTCCCCTGTTTTCTGAAAGTAGTGCTGAAAGAAATTGGCTGTTCCAAAATTGATGGGAATTTTAATTTTTGTTGGGAACCGTGCCAAATTTTGCATGAATTTTTCATTTGCAATGCATTTCTCCATTTGCTGTTTTTGGTATTTGTGATGGCAAATATTTGGCACTTGTATTGCTTGCTTCACTTTCATCGACCATTTTTACATGGACCCCCCCCCCCCCACGCTCGGTGTTCAGGCTGGTGTTGGTTGGGGTGTCCATGTAAACGGCCAACAGTGGGGGGAACGTGTGTCTACTCAGTGTTCACCCGTGTGTCCATGTAAACGGACACACATCCACCTCCACCCACCGTGGCCAAACACCCGTCCCCTCACCTACTTCCATCCGTGAAAAAATGGCCATAATTTCTGTTTTTTTCCTCAATTTGACACACAAGAAGCAATGAGATGAACATTTCCAGAAGTAAGTAACTTACCACTTGTATGAAAGTACCAAAAGCCATTCCAACTCACCCTCCAACTCTCTTACCCCAGCCACCCTATGCTCGGGGGGGCTTTCGTTCTCTCACCGACCCCGCCCTGAGGGCCAGGGTGTGTGTGAGGGTTTCCTCCTTGCCAAGACCTGTCAATTTAAAACCCTTTCCCCTCCTTCCTCCCTCTCCTTCCCTTCCTTTGAGGCCCACTCTGTGTGTTTATACTCCCCCCTACACCTTCATGTTGCTTTCATCTACCGCCCCCCGGGTTCACTCTCCTCTTTCCTTCCAGACTTTGAATCCTGGCTCACCTTCTTCCTCTCTGATGACACCCCCCACTCTCATTCTTGGTGATTTCAACATTCACATCGACACACCTTCCACGCCCTCTATCTCCCGCTTTCTCTCCCTGACCTCCTCCTCTGACCTCCGACTCTGGACCAATTCCCCAACCCATACATCTATGGGTACGTGGGTAGCCAGAATGTGGTACACCATTACAATGGAAAAAATTGTGGTTGAAATTAAAGATAAGATGAACCATTTCTATTCAATATGGTTACCGGTATGGGAAATAATAAAAGGGAAAATTAAAGCAACAAAGGGAGTACCCAATGTCCTGCTTACAGACTTGTATTAGGATTTTGTTCAACAAGATCAGGTCCAAACGGAAACAAATGTCAGATGCCCGGGATTCATAGAGGGTCTTGGTATTGCAGCGCTGTGGGGTTGGGAGGGGGGTTGGGGAGTATATTGTTTTTTGTTTTTATTTAAATATCAGTCTTTGTCATAATTGCGGCATGTACATAATTGTTATATCCTCTGTGGTATGTGTTGCAACTAAATTCACATTTCTGAAGGTGACTAAATAAGGCTTTTACTGCAGAGAAAGAAGGTAAGGAAAGGATCATGACAAAGGTCATGACAAGATGGTCACATGCTGGAATGGGTGGAGGAAGCTACCACCCACTGTGGGTTTTCATTTTATACGGGTTTGGGGTGGTGGATGCATTCTGTAAAGGATGTTGTCGTATGTTACGTGTTCTTTAAAATAATAAAAAGGTTGTTTTGTTTTTTTTAAAAAAAAAGCTTTAGCCGGGTTTACAAAATTCTGAGATCAGCTTAAAAATAATAAGATTTTCATAAGCATGGATCAAATTTGGATTCTTGCTTTTTTTTGTTTCTGATCCTAATGGCACATAGCAGTCACATATTTAATCTTTTTTAAACAACCATGAGCGCTAGAGACCCTTTAAAAAGACGACTGAGATTCTAAATATGTTATCATTATTTTAAAGAAACCTTCAAAATTGTAAGTTTTGCAATAAAATTGGGAGCTTTGATAAGCCTGGGTCTGCCAGTCAAGACAAAATGAGACTCACGCTCAAGCAGAGCAGCTGTAGTTGTCATTTTCTGGAAAAACAACCACCCTGCTTTGCCTGCCTGCATTTCTGGCCTCCCTGATGTTAATTTAATAAAGTTGCAGCCTTAGTGGCATAAATTATCCATACTTTTTAAAATTGTCTTTGTGGGCATTCTCTTGGGGACGCTGTCAGAGTCTCTCTTTCAGTCACAGTCTAGAAGGAGAAGGAATGCTTCTGAAATACTTTGGCAACAATAACAAATGACAGTAGGGTTCTAAATGTTTCGGGCCATTTTTGTTGCTAAATTGTGTAACTGTTAAATCCAAAACCAATATAAAAGATGCAGAGCATTTCTCTATGATCTTATAGAACTCCAGTAATATGATGCACTAAAAAATAGTTCCCTCAATTCAGTAGGAACTATTTCCCCCCCCAAACACTGGGTGAAAATGGACATAATGCTAAGTCCGCTTTAACATTTCTTATGCATGTTGCAGGTCTGTACTGGTGTCTTCTGCAGGATGCATAAGAAATGTTAAAGTGGAGTTAGCGTTAGGTCTGTTTTCATCCACTGTCAAAGCATACAGATGGGACACAAAATATTATTGCTTCATTAAATGCTTGGAAACAAACAAAAATGGTGTTTACATACGTGCATTCCCATTGCTAATATTCATCATTAGCCAGTGTGCTGTAGTGGATAAGGGTCTGGATTTGGACCTGGGAAGCCAGGGTTCAAATCTTGCCTTGAACTCACTGGGTGGCCTTGGGCAAGTCACAACCTCTCAGCCTCAGTTCCCCCATCTGTATTAAATGGGAATGTGTGCGTCTGTTTTTCCCTGGGTTCCCCTCACCCGTGCCCATCTTAGATTGTAAGCCCACTGGGCAGGGACCTGTCTCTAATAATAACAATTGTAAAGTGCCCGGTACACTGCTGGTGCTATATAAATGCTTAATAATAATATTTCCTTTCTTATGGAAAACCAAATAATAACTTTTTGGTAGAGGCACTGTGTCTGTACTTTATCTGGTGCACAAGACAATTTGTTATTACATGCACACCAGAGATTTGAATAATGAGGAGAAAAAGAGCAATTACCTTGCTCTTTTTCTCCTCATTATTCAATAATACAAAAGTGAGTTTTAGAATCAACACTGGGTAAAAACAGACTCCATGATGGTGCTGCGGCACCTCGGTCTGAGACGGGGCAGGAAACCACAGTGGTCACTCTCTGGGTTGGCAGGCAGCACTTAACGAACGTGCCTGCAAGCGTCCTGCACCACCCCATCTTGGGAAGGTTGCGGGAGCACAACAAACATGCGGCCAGCCCGGACCCACTCCCAGCATCCCGCCCCCCCCCCCACTCCATGGCGGCCAGCCATGGTGGACTCATTCCGGGCCAGCTGCATACCCACCTGAGGGCACTAGTGGGCCTACATCTGGCGGCAGGGGAACAGACATGCAGCTGGGTCCCTGGCCCATANACCTGGGCGGCCCTTGGCGCAGAATGAATACTCAAAATCTTTGGGTGGACTCATTCCGGGCCAGCTGCCTACCCACCTGAGGGCACTAGTGGGCCTACATCTGGCGGCAGGGGAACAGACATGCAGCTGGGTCCCTGGCCCATAGCAGGTCCATGTCACGTCTCTTTTTACCCACTGACATTTGATGGGTACTTGCCAGGTAGCACTTCTTGCCAGAGGAACATCATCTTATCATCCGATGGTTTTAATAGACCATTGTCACCTGAGAGGATACAAGAGTGAACTCTAGTTGCCTATTAATTCCTCTGATGCCTGCAATATCATGGTGTCTGTCTTAAAAAGTCTCACCTTCTACAGTGTTCCCAAATCCTCTAGGTCTGAAGACTAAGATGGCATGAACTGAGTCTCTTATCTTGTGGGTAGGTGGGAGGAAATAGTCTTTTGTTCAATTTTTATTCCTTAGTATATCCAAACATTACATCTTCCTAACGTTTTCATATAGTGCCTGAGAAATGATCTTTGTTTTATTATGGATATCCTTCTTTCATGGTATCAAGGAAAGGGAAAGTTGAGCATAGTCATGTGTACCCTGGCCTGGACTTTGGGAAAGCTGATTTAATAAACTCAGACAAAAGCTAGATAGGATTCCATGGCGAGAAAAATCTAAAGGAGAAAGGAGTCAAAGGTGGGTGGGAGTTCCTGAAAAATAAGATACTGAAAACACAATTGGAAACTATTCCAATAAGAAAGAAAAATGGGAGACATCTAAAAAAAAACCATTGGCTTCACAAGGAGCTTTCTGATGAGATGAGAATTAAGAAGGACATGTATAAAAATGGAAGGAGGGACAAATCACCAAGGACAAGTACAGACGAGTAGCCCAAACCTGTAGGGACGCTGTCAGGAAAGTTAAAGCTCAAAATGAGCTGAGGCTTTTGAGAGATGCTAAAACAACGAAAAGGCAGTTTTCAGCTATGCCCGAAGCAAGAGGAAGAACAAGCAAGTGGTAGGTCTGCTGCTTGGTGAAGATGGTGAAACATTAACAGGTGACAGAGAGAAGGCGGAATTGCTCAATTCGTATTTTGTCTCTGTCTTCTCCCACAAGGGAAATTATGTCCAACCTGGCAAGAGTAGCATGAATGATGAAGGGAAGGAACTGCAGCTCAGGATAGGTAAAGATATGGTAAGAGAACACCTAGCTACTTTAAATGAGTTCAAGTCTTCAGGGCCAGATGAATTACAACCTAGGGTACTGAAGGAACTTTCAGATGTAGTCTCAGAACCTCTTTCTGTAATCTTTGAGAACTCTTAGAGAAGGAGTGAGGTGCTGGAAGAATGGAGACGGGCAAATGTTGTCCCTTTGTTCAAAAAGGGGAGAAAGGAGGATCCGGGAAACTGCAGACTGGTCAGCCTGACATCAATGCGTGGAAAGATTCTAGGACAGATTATAAAGCAATCTATCTGTAAGCATTTAGAAAACAATATTGTGATTGGAGCCAGAGTTTGTCAAGAACAAGTCATGCAAGACTAATCTTATCTTTTTTGATGGAGTTACTAGTTTAGTAGATCGTGGGAATGCCGTGGATATAGTATATCTTGACAAAGTCCCCCATGATATCCTTCTTGACAAGCTGGTAAAATATGGGCTAGATGATACTACAATTAGGTGGATTTACAGCTGGTTGAAGAATCATAACCAAAGAGTTCCTCATTAATCTGAAGGGAGGTAGGTATTGAGTATGGTTCCTCAGGGCTCAGTTCTGGGTCCTGTACTGTTCAACATCTTTACTAATGACTTGGATGAAAGAGTAGAGGGGATACTTATCGAATTGGCAGATGGCACAAAACTGGAAGAGAATGCTAATACCGTAGAAGAGAAAAACAAGTTTCACATTGATCTTAACAGGATGGAAAGCTGGGCTAAAACTAACAAAAGGAAATTCAACAGAGATAAATGTAAAGTTCTGCATTTAGGTTAAAAAAGAAAAGAAAAAAGAAATGTACAAGTATAGGATGGGTGATACCTGTGTCATGTTGTGCCTCATTTTCCTGGAAGGGAATTTGCGCTTCGTGGTCCAGGCCTGACGTGATCTGGTCTGGATATAGGGCGCTCTTTTCCAATATATGGAAACTCAGTTTACACTATGCTAATAAGCCAGCCAGCTCAGCAAAGTATTATAAAGACAATTCATTTATAAATGAAGCTATGAGGCTTAAGAATATTATAAATATAAAGCAACAGTTTACTTAAGTTCAAATAAAGACATAGTACAAAAGAAACAGCGTCAGTTAAAATACACGGTTTAAGAGAACATTTCTGTTCGAGGAATAGCTCTGTTAAAAGTTCAAAGATCTTAAGATCTATAAGATATAACATATGATCTAAGTATTGCTATGGTTGACTCAATGCATCATTACCCAGTCCTTTGTCCCATACTGTCATATGGATGTGAGAAAAGCTCCAAGGAAGGAACTGTTTCTGAAAAATCCATATTTCTTGAGAAAGACAAACTTGATTGTATCTTTCTCCAAGATTACAGCTAAAAGGACATTCTAAAGACAGTTTATTATAAATTAACCATTCAAAGGCCTAGTCTAATGTTCAACATATTGAAACACAAATGGTCAAAAATATATGCTTTTTATATGGGATACATCACACCTGGCTTGGCAGCAGTACACGTGAAAAGGATCTTGGGGTTGTAGTTGATTACAAGCTGAACATGATGAGTCAGCAGTGTGATGCAGCTGTTAAAATGGCTTATGCAATTTCGGGCTGCATTAACAGAAGCATAGTGTCCAGTTTCACTCTATTCTGTGCTGGTCAGACCTCAGCTGGAGTACTGTGTCCAGTTCTGGGCACCACATTTTAAAAAGGAAATTGACAAATTGGAAGGGGTTCAGAGGGGAGCGACAAAGACGGTCAGGGGTCTGGAAACCAAGTCCTATGAGGAAAGGTTGAAGGAGCTGGATATATTTAGTCTGGAGAAGAGAAGACTAAGGGGGGACATGATAGCCATCTTCAAATATATGAAGGGCTGTTACATAGAAGATGGTGCAGACTTGTTCTGTTGCTCCTGAGGGTGGGACTAGAGCCAATGGGCTCAAATTACAAGAAAGTAAATTTTGGCTAAACATTAGGAACAACTTCCTAATGGTAAGAGCTGTTTGATAGTTTAGGGCGGTGGTGGGCTCTCCTTTGCTGGAGGTTTTCAAACCAAGGCTGGACCGCCATCTGTCGGGGAGGCTGTCGCTGTGAATTACCTGCACTGAGCAGGCGGTTGGACTAGATGACCTCTGAGATCCCTTCCAACTCTATGATTCTATGTGGCGAGAATGCTGTCAGAGCTAAATGTGAATAGTTGGTCTGGGGGTGCTTTCTTGGAGGTCCCCCGTGTTAAGCGGGGGGCCACAATGGAGAGGGCATTCTCAGTGGCTGGGCCGCGTCTTTGAAACTCCCTCCCGGAGGAAGCTCGTGTGACCCCAAGCCTTTTAACATTCCGGCGGGCATGTAAAACCTGGCTGTTTGCCCAGGCCTTTGGGGAGAGTGGGAGGGTGGGTTAGAGTTTTAGCGCCACCCTACCCTTATGTATTCCTTTATTTTGTCCTAACCCTGTTTTAAATTGTTTATATTATCATGATTGTTTTATATTTATATAATTGTATTTTTACTCTTTTAAAATTGTTAGCCACCCCAAGCTGTTTTTACAGGAGGGGCGGGGTATAAATTGATAAATAAATTGATAAATAAATATAGGGCTGAAATGAGTATCTGCACAAATGGGAATTCCCATGAGTCTTCAGAGTCTTAATGTCTTGGTTGAACTGGGAACTGAGCAGTACTTTGACCGTCCGATTGGTTTCCAGTTTCCCATTTTACTACTAATGCTTGCTAGTTTACCGGGTTATCGTTTACTGTTTGCAACTTTTCCATCAGTTTCTGTTGCCGATATAATGCATTAATTTCTGTCTGCACTCTATGGGCTGAACTGGGTTCATTCAGCCTATCATTAACCTTCTTACTCTAGTTTTATTCTGTCCCATCACAGCTAATGGGTGGAAACTTCGACGTAAAATGGGAACGCGGGAATGTGGAAAAGGGGTAACTTGGAAAGATGGTTATCGTAACAGGGTTGTAAATGGAAAGTCGGTAAATTACAACAGTATTTCAGGAAGTCAAGTACCCATATCAGTAAGTGAGAAATAGTTGGGAATCTGATACCATATCCTAAAATTGTTGAATTAGCCATGAGTGGCAATTTAGCTACCTGTTTCAGCTTTAATCCGTATTTAAAATTTATAATATATATTGTTTTAAAAAAACCTAAAATCAAACAAACAGCAAAAAACAAACCTTAAGCCACATGAGGAAATGCAACCAGAGGAAGAACGAAAACTTAAAGAAAGGGAACTAGGCTGCATGTATTTTGGTTTTTTACTCATTAATCTCCTTTTGAACAAGTTTTAATGCTCTACTATATTAGGTCAGCTATGTTTCTTTGCATCTTTTGGGAAAACAAATGTTACTGACTTAAAATAGCAGCTACACATCTCCCCCCCCCTCCCCCCCCCGCCCAAATCTGATTTTTACACTCTTCGGGATTTCTAATGTTCTTGATTCAGTTAAGCTTTCTTAGTAGGAACAGTTAACATTCATCATTTTTTAATAACTGTCTTTTTATCTTCTATCTTTTACCGCTGTTCAAAAAGTATAGTTTGCTGTGTACATTCATGTTTACATACATTTGTTCTTATTTCTAAAGATTTTAGGAGAAAATTCTCATTGGGTGATTTCAGACGTTACGGGTGCTTGGTTCACCACAGTGGATTCCCGGTGGGGGTGAATGGAACAACCACCCCCTGGGGCCAATAAAAGTCCCGAACAGATGTGACGGGACCAGAACCATGGCAGGGAATCAGGCTGCCAGATCATGGGCCGGGGCAGCACAACAGACGTGACACCGATCGCCAGCCGTGGTCAAAACACTCAGAATCCACCAGGCAGGGGCGGGACACAGACATGGCCACCAGAGGGCAAACGAAGCCAAAAGGCACAAAAGGGAATGCCCACACAAGGGAAACGGGAAGGGAGGGGGGAGAGGAAGAAGAGCCGGCCAGATACCACACACAAAAATGGGGGCACAGTGGAACACACAGCACAAGCATACACAGACACAGACACAGACACAGACACAGACACAGACACAGACACAGACACAGACACAGACACAGACACAGACACAGACACAGACACAGACACAGACACAGACACAGACACAGAC